>ML805179.1:68027-79752 GCA_009831015.1 Picea engelmannii | reverse complement strand
CTAACTACCATAGTGGGTCTTATTTAATAATATAGTGGACCTAGTCCACCTTACATTGAATGACCTCCACTATTATCACTATGGGCCCTCTGGGACCCCCCACTACCTCTCTAGCTACCTTACATTCTAGCTACCTTACACCTTTTAGTTCAAGATCACCTCCACCATCCTAACTACTCGCACCCCATGATGATGTTAATTCACATGCATATAGAATCATAATTCATTTGAATTATATATTAAATCTTCTACACATGGAACTTAAATGCATTTTCCATGAATCAATTTATGTTGTAAATTGACCATATTGTATCAAATTGTCTGTGCATCTCAATGCTTTGATCAAATCTTCTCTTTTTCTTCAATGCATAAAATCCTATTCCTAGAATACTAAGAGCCAACATACTTGTTGTAACGATTATGCTTGTTATTGCACTTGAGCTCAACCCCTTCGATGTTGGATTTTCTACAAACGACCACACAAACAAGTTCTTTTGATCCTTAACATTATCCTACAAATTTAATTGTTTATACACAGAGCTCAAGAGTATGCAATATAGTTTCCATCTTCTTATAGGGAGGGTATGCATCTCCCATGAAAATATAGGGCTTAATTCCTTAAGGAGCCTAAACAAACCAGATTATCCCAATCATCCAAAAAGGCAACCTAAACATATTACAACAAGTGCACAATTGATAAATTGGGTATCAAGGCAAAGAAACATTGCATCCTTCACAGGTTCTAGGATTTCATTCCCAAAACCATCTTCATTTTCTTGTTTTTCCATGGTCAAAATTGCTAAAGATGAATTATGCACTTGCCATGAGAAGAGTTATAGAAAAAGATGTCATCCTACCTACCTGCCCATATAAACTGAATTAAAAGAACTTACACATTATGTTCAAACTCATGTCGTCCTACCCTACACACTATGTTCAAACCCATACCATTATATATATGTATCCAATACTAATTGCATTGTACACTATATTCAAATCGTGGTTGACTGAGTTGATCCATTTGTAGAAGCATATGGAGTAATAGAGCTAGTTGTTCAAGATCCTCCATCACTAAAACCAATAGCAAGAGTTTCAACATCAATGTGGTAGGTAGTGCCATATCGAGTTCCATAGTAGCAGAATTCCCCTTGTCTGGGTTCATGTATTGGTCTACAATACAAAGGTAGCATCAAGTCATATTCAAATCCATGGGTAACATGGTGATCAAACAAATTTAGCTTTATATTTTATTATTGTTTTACAATTGAAGGAAGGTTCACTTGTAAGGATTAATGTTCCATTAATAATTTCCTCAACCAAATAAAATTATTCATTTTTTAATTTTCTTTTAATACATTCTTTTCTTAGAACATAATATTGAATTGAATTTAACTTGTAAATAAAAAATATTCTTTCTTGCTTTATATCTTCTTACGTGAGAGGATCTAATGACATGTTTATAATTAATATTGTAATAAGAAAGAAAGGTAAGCCAAGTTATACATGATAACCTATGATCTCATAATCTAGATGGAGAAGAATATAAAGCATAAATACAATATTTTAATGTTAAATATTTCATAAAAGAAATGTCGAACAGCCAATGGATTCATATCCATGTCTCTCATAAAATGATGGAATATTAAGCAATGGAATGTGAAAATTCCAAAAATTTCGGCACTTACCATGGAAAAATATTAAGGCGTTCTAGACGGGGTTAGCGGAACTACCTTGAAATGGATGAGGTAAAGTCTTATTTTACTTTAAAATGGTCAAATTTCTCTAGTTATATCTTTTCTCATTAATAAATAAATAAAATCTTATTTTATTTTACTTTAAAATGGTCGTCTTTTTTAGTTAGTATCTTTTTTAATAAATGTTATTTTATATAAAATTAAATACAATATTAATGATGTTAAGTTTAATATAAAGATATTATAAATTATTTATATTCATCATCATCATAACATTTTTAAAGTTATAGTTAAGTTAGACACCAAATTAGTGTATGATTTTTTTTTCTTTGTGGGATAAGGGATTCTCTCCAAGTAATTATTTGACTATTAAAATCTACAAAAGTATACATACCCTACTTCTTTGGATTTAAATCTATGACCTCCCATTATTGGAATATATATGTGTAATATATTATATCACAATGAAATATTTTTAAAATTTATTATTAAAATAAAATCAAATAAGTATATATAGTCTGAGTGGGCCTAATGGTTAAGAACGCGTGTTTCCTCTTAAGAGGTCACAAGTTCAAATCTAGAGGGGGTAGGGTATGTATACCTCCATAGACTTTACCTGTCAAATCCCTAAGAGGGTCCCTTATCCCATAAACAAGGGAGTCTCATACAATTTAAAAAAGAAATATAGTATTTTTCTCCTAAGCAAAGCATCTCCATCAACATATCCTTGATATCTCACATACCATGTCCCAAAACCCAAGTTTTATCTTTTATTAAAACAACATTATCCTCTAAGTGATTTAAAAAGGAGTATAATGTTTTTCTCTAATCCTTTGAGTGATTTTAAAAGGAGTACAATGTTTTTCTCTAAACCAAAGCATCTCCATCAACATAATATCCTTTACATTTCACATTTTGTGACAACAACATGCTTCTTTGTTTTTAAGGGTTGAGGTGGTGAAAACTTAATTTATGCTTTCAACATTGGCTTGTCACTCAAGTCCTTTATATATGGATGAGGATGAAATGTTTGAGTTTCCTTCCATCATCACACATACTTAATACAAGTAAAAAAATCAAAATTTAATTAAAAAAATCTTAATATAATATTTTATATTTTTTTTATAATTTATAAATTTTAATTTTTAAAAATAAAATTATAAAATTAGATCACATAAATAATAATTATAGGTTAAGTGAGATGAAGAAACTTCAGTTTTTTTAATAATAATGATAAGCCAAGCATCGTAAGTTAATAACTCAACAATTTTATTTTTATTTTTTATTTTTAAATGAAATAAATACTTTTGTTAAAAATTATTGTTTTATTTTATTAATAATAATTTTAATCATATTATTTTTATTTTTATTTTTAAATGAAATAAATATTTTTGTTAAAAATTATTATTTTATTTTATTAATAAAAAATTTAATCATAGTTTTAGTTAAAAAAAATAGTTATTTTAAAAATAAATAAAATAAAGTTAATTGTTGTTAGTTTTTTTGGATATAATTTATGAGTGATTGTAAGTGGTTTTGAGAACTTAAATGTTTTTGGGTAGCTGTTTCTTAGACTAGAGGTTAGTGTTCCAATTGACAAACTAGTAAACTTAAAAAATAAACATAAATAAAACTTTATTATATTAAAAAAAAATTCATAAAAAAATTCAATATATAGTTAAAAATAGTTATACTTTTATTATTGTGCAATTTCAACCATTAATATTTACAATTCCAATATCTCTTTTTAATTTTTAACTATATTTTAAACAAAACTAATCTATGACAAAAAAAAAAGTTCAAACCATTGTATATTTAACTTATGCTAAAATAAATTAAATTTATCTACTTATAAAGGACATGGCCAGTTAGTAAAAATGTAAAGATATACAACCAACATCATGGAGTAGTTTAATATGAGACATTTTTTACCTTTTCAAGCTCTGTTTTCCAATAAGTTTTGCCCAGAAAACTGTCTTAGATTTAAATGAATTAATGGAGGAGATTTAAAAGAAGTGATGGAATCTTATATATGAGTTGGTGAAATTATCAATCCTGAAAAAACACTTAAATGTTAGATTTATTTATACATTTAAAATTGCAATTTAAATAATGAAAAATTACAATTTTAACCCTCCAAAATAAAAATCTATTAGTTAAGCTACTCCATCACATCAATAAATATAATAAATATAAATCATAATATGTAAGAATAATAAATATAGATGATAATATCTAAGAAGCCGCCAATATGGAAATGCTAGTAGTAGAAGACTTTCTTTTAAGAGACCCGTGAGAGGAAACGGAGACCGGGTCAGTCTTCCGTTACGAGTGGCATCCATCGTTATAATTCTAGAACGACACAGTATGCCCCTCATGCGTCACTACGGACAAGATAACGCAAACGGGGAAGCTCGCGTAATTCACAGGTTATCGACCCTATTCAAATATACTTTGTGAATACAGAGACGGTCAAGGCAAGTGGGCTTCTAGAAATAATAATAATTATTTTTTTAATATGTGGACAGCACAGCCGGCTGGCACAGGTACAGGAACACGCCAGTCGCCACCAGTCATTCATGATTTATGGGTAAAAGAAAAAAGAAATTAGGGAAAAATGAGGGAACGGGTCTAAACGGTGGAGAATCAAGATTCAGCGGAGAAGGTCAGCGATGCATCGTCGTCGGCGTCCAGATTGTGGTTCGGGTCATCGAAGGGCTGCTTAATCTGATTGTGGGTTCCGGTCATCGAAGGGCTTAACAGAAAAGTCAATCGTTGACTGTTCGAGTGGCCCTTATGATGACCCGAACCTACAATCGGGTTACGGTCAGGGGATACCAGCACAGATAAAAGGCCCATTTCGGACTTCTCCATTCACGAAGAACTGCTCTTTGCAAATTCCCCATGGACAGGCTGGCCCTTGGCTTCTCACACCTGTAACGTAGTATTAGATAATACCTGGATCGTATTTCTCTATATAGATCTGGAAGCAAGATAAATCTGTATTGTATTGGGTCTTCTATAGTAGAGCTTAGCGAAGGAGAAGGAGGAAACCATGGAAATGCCGGCTGCTGATATGTGGAGGGCCGGGAGCAAGCGTAGCAGCGCTTCCGGAATTTGGAGAGGAGGGGACGATGTGTTCTCCAGATCCTCCAGGAGTAGAGATCATGAAGATGACGAAGAGGCTTTGAAGTGGGCCGCCCTGGAGAAATTGCCCACTTACGACCGCATCCGCAAGGGGATTCTCCACAGCGTTGCGGGCGAGCACGAGGAAGTCGATGTGGCCAAGATCGGCTTGCATGATCGCCAGCTTCTCATCGACAGATTGCTCAAAATTGCGGCCGAAGATAATGAGCGCTTTCTGCTCAAGCTCCGCAACAGGATCGACAAGTAAGGGGCAAAATCTTCTTTATTTTCAATTCTATGTTTCTTGATTTTCTAGTTTCACGTTTCTTGGTTTTCTAGTGTTTTTATGTTTTTTCGGTGGCCGGTGTTTTACAGAGTGGGCATCGACATGCCCAAGATCGAAGTCCGTTTCGAGCACTTGAACGTGGATGCAGATGTATATGTCGGTAGCAGATCGCTGCCTTCTATTCCGAACTTTACCTTGAATATGCTGGAGGTATGTTTCATTGAATCGACAAGTTTTGAATTTTTTGTTGGCTTGAAAGAATGCAAATCATGGCGGGGGCTTACACGGAGATTGCTTTTTTCAGGCGTTTTTAGGATTTCTGAAGATCTTCCCAAACAAGAAGAGACCCCTTTCAATCCTCCACGATGTTAGCGGTATCTTAAAACCATGCAGGTGAACAACACTCCCCTGCAATCAATTACTTACTCTCCCTTTGTAATTCTCAGATTGCCGAGATTCTTTATTTTTGGTGTTAAACCCTGTTGAGTTGCTGCAACGGTTTAGTGTTTTAAGGATTCGGAGTTGTTCTGATTTTGCAGAATGACTTTGCTTTTGGGACCGCCAGGCTCAGGGAAAACATCTTTACTCTTGGCTTTGGCCGGCAAACTCGATTCAGAATTAAGAGTGGGTTCCCTTTAGCATCCTTTGATTTCTTAATCGTCCAATTCTTTTGGCAATACAGTAGACCAAAGGCTAAAATTAGGCGTTATTTACAGGTATCTGGCTCTGTGACATATAATGGGCACAAACTAGATGAGTTCGTGCCGCAGAGAACGTCAGCTTACATCAGCCAACATGATTTGCATATTGGTGAAATGACGGTGCGAGAAACTATGGACTTCTCTGGCCGATGCCAAGGGGTTGGAACCAGATATGGTATGCTCTTTGATAATGACTGTTTAAATGGATTATCTGATTGTTGGTTATGGTTTAGTGGTTTAACTATGTCGGTTCTGAGGGATCTTTTGTTACATAAACAATGATTTTCTTCTAGTTAAACTGTGATTTTAAATTATATGAATATTATTATTTTAATAATTAAAAAACATAAAATTAAATAAATGTCATAGTTAAAAATGCAAATATCTTGCCACATTCTGACGTAGCTTGACTGATCCATTTACAGACAAGTTGGTTGAGCTTTCCAGAAGAGAAAAACAAGCTGGCATCAAGCCTGATCCAGACATTGATGTTTTTATGAAGGTATGAAAGCTCTTATTCAAGGATATATATATAATCATATTTCCCAATCTTAACGGTCCAGTCCCCAGTCTTAACGGTCCAATCCCCTTTTTTTTTGTAGGCCATCGCTATGGAGGGGCAAGAAACGAGCCTTGTTACGGATTACATACTGAAGGTAAGTGCATTTTTATTGCAAAGAACGAAAATCTTGCTACCTGTTTTGTTAGGGGCAGGTTCTGATGGCTCGAGCTTGCGGTGCAGATATTAGGCCTGGACATTTGTGGGGATACAATAGTGGGAGATGACATGCGAAGAGGGATTTCCGGGGGTCAGAAGAAACGTGTAACAACAGGTTAGGTTTATTCTTTGAATTCAAATATGTCACAATCAGATTATGCAAGTGTGGATTCACGTAACTGGTCAAATTGAAATTGTTTGGCCAAGTGCCAAAGTTGGATTGACCTGATGGCATTAAACAATTGGATGGTGTAGGTATTAAAATGTAACAACAGATTAGTGTTATTCTTTGAATTATAATATATCCAAAATGTCATGACAAGATTATGTAAGTGTGGGGTTTAATTGAAATCTTAAATTCAATGTGTCTAAAGTACACCGGGTAAAATAAATAATTGTTTGGGTAAGTGCCAAAGTTGGGATTGGACCTGATGGTATTAAACAATTTGATGGCGTAGCTGAGATGCTTGTGGGTCCTGCCCGGGCTCTGTTCATGGACGAGATATCGACGGGACTGGACAGCTCAACAACATTCCAAATTGTGAAATGCTTACGCCAGAGTGTTCATGTCTTGGACGGGACGACCTTCGTGTCGCTGCTGCAACCAGCCCCGGAAACTTATGACCTCTTTGATGATATCGTCCTGCTTTCCGAGGGTCAGGTTGTTTATCAGGGCCCCCGCGAAGATGTGCTTGAATTCTTTGAATCCATGGGTTTCAAGTGCCCTGACCGCAAGGGCGTGGCAGATTTCTTGCAGGAAGTAAGTAAAGTGGCAATACCTACTAGTCTATTCTATTTTTTTTATTCGATCGCTCTGTCAGCTTATCGGGATTCGGTATTGTATGCGATCGATTCTGATTGTGTTTGATATGCAGGTCACTTCGAAAAAAGATCAGCAGCAATATTGGGCATGGAGAGATCAGCCATATAGATATGTAACCGTCAGGGAATTTGCTGATGCATTCCAGTCATTTCATGTTGGACTGAAATTGGCTCAGGAGTTGTCGGAGCCATACGATAAAACGAAGAGCCATCCGGCTGCGCTTACATTTTCGAGGTATGGCGTGAACAAGAAGGAACTGTTCAAGGCCTGTTTCTGGAGGGAATGGCTTCTCATGAGGAGAAACTCCTTCGTCTACGTCTTTAAGACCTCACAGGTGCATACTCTGAACTTCAGAATTTTTTAATTTCAAATTTGATGGAATTTCTCGACTAAACCAAACAATTTAGTAAAGCTTTACGGAATTTCCCCCAAACTTCCTGTCAAAACTTAAAGCTGGTTTCTGTATTCCTTTCTTTCATTTCAAGCTTGTTTTCGATACACCTTCTGTTATGCATCCGATAATAAATGCTATAGATTTTTTAGATTTGAAATATATAATGCATCTGCTTCTGGATGGGGAGCAATAAGCACCCGCTACATAACATTATACACGGCGAAATACAGAGTATTTAATGGTCTGTAGCCCGTTACTTATTGCTGTTTTTTTTTTTTTCATTCAATTACCTACTAAAATAAGGATATTTATGCGGTCCCTTTTTCCCTGAACAAAAATGGCCCAAATGGCCCAACTCTGATAACAACTGTGAGCACCTTTTCATCGTTCCCTTCTCTGGGCAAAATTGGTCCCAAATCTAATTACCTACTAAGATAAGGATATTTATGCAGTCCCTCTTTTCTGGACAAAATTGGCCCAAATCTGATAAGAACTGTGAGCACCTTTTCAGCATTCCCTTCTGGTAGGAACTGCGAGAAAAATTGGTCCGAAATATGGTAGGAACTGTGAGGACCTTTTCTTTGCCGGCGTGACGTGGACCTTCATGTCCGGTTACCTCTGCTGTGCTGGTCATTCTCTGGTTGCGCTTTCTTATGCGGGTGCACACCCCGGGTTTTGTGGTCGATTGCTTTCTTATGCCTGCCTTATTTTGCTTTTTCCGCCAGCCGGGCCGGGCTACTGCTGGTTCAGGCGTTCCTCGCTTTGGTTGGATCTTCAGGTTCCCCCGTTTAGGGTAGGCGATAAATATGCAGCCTGCTCTAGAGTCTTTAAGACTGCGGCAGGTGGTATATACATCATTGGATATATTCTCGGCATATGATAGGTGGTATATACATCATCAGATATATCTCAGTATGATAATCCGACGGTATATATTAATACCAATCGCCGCAGTTTTAAAGACTCAGCACGCTGCATATTGATCGCCGTCTAAAGTATACCGGGTCTTCCGCTTCGCTTTACTGCTGGTTTTCCGCTTTGCTTTACTGCTGGTTCAGGCATTCCCCGCTTTGGTGGGATCTTCTGGTTCTCCCCGTCTAGGGTAATACCGGGTTTTCCGCCTCACTTTATTCAGCTTTGTGGTATGGTAGGCCCATCTCGACTTGACCTTCTCTATTCCGCGTCGCCCTTTCCATCCAGCAAGCAAATGGCCAGACAAATAGTGAATTATTTATTTATTAATTAATTTATTGTTATATAACTAAGTTAACAAATAGTGAATTTTATGAAAAAAGTATATTAATTTTTTTATTTTTAATCAGAAATTATATCATAAAATTATTTAATAAATTTTAATTCATTTAAAATTACTAAAATTTGGAAAAAGATATTGAAACAAAATTTTAGTACAGACGAAAATTGAATTTATCGCAGCTATCAACTCCGTAATCGATAAAAAGTTTTTCAAGGCCTTCTTGTTTACCATCACTACGATTTAAATCCGAGAAAATATTTGCAAGAAATCGAAATCCTATTATTATGACAGAACTCTGTTACCGAACAGTTAAACAGTTTTTGAAACGACCAAAATCATTAAGAAAACTAAAAACATGAGCATATCGATGGCAACTTTGGTTCTGTAAAATTTGAAAAATATTTATGAAGAACGAGAAGGTTTGACTGACACTTTTCCATCACCGTTATATATTGACATGATGTGTAGTGTGAAATCTACTCTTGTTTTTATGATTAAATGTAGGACAGTTCCACCTTTGAGTTTTTAATCTTTCAGTAAATGAGGCATCTGTGATGGTACTGACTTCATTGCTTGGTTCAACGCGTTGAACAGCTCTCAGTGATGGCTTTCATCACGATGACAGTGTTTTTGCGGACCAAGTTGCACCACGAATCACCAAACGACGGGAACATTTACATGGGCGCTCTCTTCTTCGCCTTGATTACCTGCATGTTCAATGGTTTTGCAGAACTTTCAATGACAATTCAAAAGCTTCCTACGTTTTACAAGCAAAGAGACCTTCTCTTTTTCCCTTCCTGGGCCTACTCATTGCCCATTTGGGTGTTGAGAATTCCAATTTCACTTCTGGAGGCCGGAATATGGGTTTTCATTACTTATTATGTCATTGGTTACGACCCTTTTGTTGGAAGGTGAGCATCCTCTCCATTAGAGCTTGCATCAAGTTGGACTTGAATCTTCCTCGAGCTCACTATTCAGAAAACTTGGGGCTTGTTTTGTAGGTTGTTTCGCCAGTATCTGCTGCTAGTATGTGTCCATCAGATGTCCACTTCACTGTTTCGATTCATCGCATCATTGGGTCGGACCATGATCGTAGCCAACACATTTGGTTCTTTTGCATTGGTGATTATTTTGCTCCTCGGTGGATTTCTTCTCTCTCGACGTAAGTAGACTTATTAAACAACCATTTTCCCATCTATTCGTAGGAAGATATCGTCTATTTTCTGCCATTACTCATGATTGATTATATATACTTCGTGCCACGGTAACAGATGACATCAAAGGCTGGTGGATATGGG
Source organism: Picea engelmannii (assembly GCA_009831015.1). Taxonomy (NCBI): domain Eukaryota; kingdom Viridiplantae; phylum Streptophyta; class Pinopsida; order Pinales; family Pinaceae; genus Picea; species Picea engelmannii. The sequence continues at coordinate 69,457 of ML805179.1, read as the reverse complement.
GTTACTGGATATCTCCTCTCATGTATGCCCAGAATGCCATCTCGGTGAACGAGTTTTTGGGTCACAGCTGGAACAAGGTAGTTTAGGAATTTTATAAACTTATCTGAAGATGAATTTATTAGAAAATTGATATATACGTTTCAAATCACTGAGAACTTTTGTGTGGAATGACAGCCAACCTTGGCCAATAATGGCTCCATATTGAGCAGTGACCCATTAGGTGTATATATTCTAAAATCGCGCGGAATATTTCCACATGGATACTGGTACTGGCTTGGTGTTGCAGCTCTGCTCGGATACACAGTCTTCTTCAACTTTTGCTTCACTCTCGCGCTAGCTTACCTCAAACGTGAGTCGTGCTTTGCCAATATTTCTTAATACACTATAAAATTCGGCAAACATGGTATATTGTAGGTATAACATTAAATGCATTAGATATATATGAATGATATTTAGGATATAGATCAATGTTAGTTTTGAAATGTTTGGATATCTGACATTTGAAATATTTCACTATCTAACTCGCTTAGTGATATCACAAATTCACAACATATATTACATTTATTATTTCACTGCTTGATGATTAATTATCACGATATACTGAGAGCACCTTGTTGATTTCCTTATTGAATGGATCGATCATACAGCTCTCGGAAAAGCCCAGGCCGCGGTGACTGAAGAGGCTTTGCAGGATAATAACGCAAATAAAACAGGAGGAAATATGGCTGTTGAACTGAGCTCTCGTCGAGGGAAGTCCACTGTAGAATCCACATCTGCATCTGGAGGTTAGAAGAGGAACTTTAATTTTCTTTCGGAAGCTATTTACTTCTCTCTATTGGTTATTAATTAATTGTGTTCTGCAACCCATTGCAGGGCGTGCTGGTGAAATTGTGAGGAGAAGTGGTGTATCGTCTACCGGTTCTCTGTCGGATAGAATGGGGGCAACGGGCGCTGCTACTTCCGGAGAGGGAAAGAAGGGCATGGTTCTTCCATTTCAACCCCTTTCTATAGCGTTCGACGATGTTTGTTACTTCGTCGACATGCCCGGCGTATGTTAAACACGATTGTGCTTTCAATTGATTTGTATATTCATTGTGGCAAAAGTAAATGTAAGATTAAACTAAATTCGATATTTACAACATGTTGCGCAGGAAATGAAAGAACAGGGCGTTACAGAAACCCGGCTGCAGCTGTTAAAAAATGTGAGTGGAGCTTTCAGACCGGGCGTTCTTACAGCGTTAGTGGGAGTTAGCGGTGCTGGAAAGACCACCATGATGGATGTTTTGGCAGGAAGGAAAACAGGTGGATACATAGAGGGCAACATCAGCATTTCTGGTTTTCCCAAAAATCAGGAAACCTTCGCTCGGATCTCAGGGTACTGTGAGCAAAACGACATTCATTCACCACAAGTAACAGTTCACGAATCCCTT
>ML805179.1:17250-55333 GCA_009831015.1 Picea engelmannii | reverse complement strand
TATATATATATATATATATATATATATATATATATGTTGCATGTATGTGTTAAATGTTGCTTCCGCATGAACATGTGTATGAGTAGAGTATTGATGTATGTTTAATTGCATTAGATAGATATATACTTATAAGTGTGAATACCAGATGTTATCTCTATCTTCCGTTTAAGTTTTATATGTGATTATTTCCACAAATTTACTGGGTGGCATGCCCTGGCCTGCTGTTTAAGGCCGAGAATGCCACAAAAATGATATCAGAGAAGTAAAGGCAAGGTTAAGGTTGTTTGGGTAGCATTACTTGGTAGGGGTCGGTGGCTGGTGTTAGCACTAGAAGTCACCTCTAGATTGTGTTGGAGGTAAGCCAAGTACCCATCAGAGTTTTATGTTACAAGTTCGCTTTAAAGAGGTCAAATGGGCGCATACTCAAGATGATATCGTTTTAACTCAGAAAACTGGACTGGTATGCACCTGTAGGTGAGGTCTTGATTAACTTCAGTCAGTAAGTTGGAGTAAGGGTGAATAGAAGGAAGAATTTGATGAGGAGAGTGTAGAGGTCTGCTATGGACATCAGGTCTTCCAACAACCTAAGGAGGAAAAACTTAAACACAAGATCCTCTTGAATTAAAATCTCAAAGAAATTGAAAGAAATTATAACCTCACTCTAATCAAACATTCATCATAATACAATTACAACAATCCATGTGAATCAGTCATTCGTGAACTCTCTTAGTATTAGAGGCAAATAAGATGGAGTAAGAAAGATGACTTAGATTAACAAAGATGTCTCAAAAACAAATACATAATTAGAGAACCAGTGTTCTTCATCAAAAGTTTACAAAATGGGAGCACTGCTCAACCATCGACCTTAAGAAAATATCAAAATTCCCTATATATACTAAAAATGTTGCAAACACCAGGAATGTGATCAGACCCCCGCATTCAAAGTTTCTAGTCGACGCCTACTTTCTCAGCATGTACAGGCCTTCTTATGTCAGACACGAGTCCGACTTAGTTATGTGCTTTGCAAGAAAATCTGTCCCTCGAGAAACTTCAGATTGACAATCTCCCCCCACGACCATTCTCAGTATGCTTTCCATTTATGGAGTGAGACGAGGTCTCAACTGCCGCCCCCATTTCCATTAATTACCTTCATTGGGATCGGGATGAGTCCTGACACCCATGAATTTTCCAGGCGGTGCCCACGACTTCTTCGACTCAATCCTGACACCTTGAGGCCATGCAGATCTTCTTCTGTGACCAATACAGGTGCTTTCGGCCTTTGGCAAAGCTCCTCTCCATTGCTCCTTCTTCAATGTGACCTAGGGCCATGGCCCTACACAACTTGTGCGATTGTGGGCGCGACCAAGGGTGGTTTGAAAGCAAACCACTTTTGTCCCCGTAATTCAGCATGAACCACCACACATCCCTTTCCAAAAACCACGGTTCCGATTGTGGCCCGCCCTTAGAATTTTAAAACCTGCACAACTTCCGACCCCACAATGGAGTGTGATTGTTGATCTTGTGATTTGAGATGAGGCTTCCTAATCAACAACCCAACTCTGGCACTTTAGATCAATGGATCAAATCTTCCCTCTTTGAATAAACGACTGAGATATGCTTCACAAATCGACCTTCAGAGCTTTCAAACTTCAAACTATATTTTCCCCAAGAAAAACCTCTGGAGCTATGGATCTAATGACACGTGGCTCTTGCTGATCAACGGTTCAGATTCACTTCAGGCCTTCGGACACTTCGGGACTTTGCAATATTTAACTCCCACAATTCTTCGGAGAACTGAACTCTGAAGCGAGGGATTTGCCTCTACGCATCCTCATCTTTTGATGGCTCATATTATTTTGGGAGTTCGGGCTTCGACACTTCGGGAATTCCACACACTTCTCACTTTGAAACTCCTGAAGCTTATTTTCCAAAACACTTGGATCAAATTCCACCTATGCCTTTAAAAATCAATGATTCATGCTCTCTTTGGACCTTTTTCTCCAGCGGTATACTTCGCACAACTTTAAGATTTCGAACACTTGCAAGCCGCTAATCTGAACTCCACATGGAATTCCCGTCGTTGAAAGATGAACCTGCCTTTTTTCTTGATTCGAGTCTAGAACGGACTGCTTTGAATGTCGCACTTTGAGCCTACAACTGTGGCCTTTGTAAAAAAAGACTTGGACTACTGGAAAGGGGTTAGGAAAACAGGGAGACTGGGGCACTTTTAAACATAGAAGGGGGGAAATGAAAATGATTTTACAAGACGAAGGGGGAAAAACTTAAGAATTGGTCTGCAAAAGGAGAGAGACAGGGAAAAACACAGACTTAGGTAGAAGCCACAAACCCATAGGACTCTAGCAAGTTTGTGTGATAACATTTGGCTCCACAAGGGATGGCATGCTCCATGCGAGCTGCCAAGAACAAGTAGTTCTAGTGCCTTAGCTGTTGGGTTATGGAGTCGAGCTCAAAACATTTCGCCAAAGGCCGACATGTACACTATTCTACTTATAAAAAGGAAAACAAACACATGCTCCAGAAGGAGCTTATTTATGTACAAAACCTAAGCTAACTGACTTTTACAATGGGCTAGGTGAAGGAAAACTTCCACTAGAGCCATTTAAACTGTTTGATAATCGAATCCTTCGCTTCACTGTGAGTGATCCATAAAAAACAAGGAGAGTGTGGCAGTTGACTAATTTCATTCTTATGATCGCCCATATTACTTTCAAATGTTGCTAAAAATATCAAGCCTACATGCTCCAAAGCATTTGAGAAATATAACTCTATGTACTCATCGACAGTGTCATGAAAGTGAAGGCAACACATGATTAACTTATGGAAGGTTACCTTCAATGTGTCATAGTCGTTGATAGTTTGTTTGATGTCTTCTATAGACACACTTGATTGAATGACAGACACATGCATCTGTGGGTCAAAAAGTTTCTTCGTAACTTCAGAACCACCCGTGGGATGATTGTTGATCATCTCTGCACATACCATGGGGATATTTTGCTGCTCATCATCACTAGAATATTCATCAAAAATGGGTTTCCCCTCATATCTAATATCAATCTCTAAAACAGTAATTTCATCAAGAATATAACTATGAAAAATATCCACTTCAGGAATAATAGTAACTGCTACTTCTAGCTGTTCATACACACGATTTTCATCAATACATGGTTGTTCATTTGTGGGTGATGGATGAGAGATCAACTACATATGAAAATACCTTTCAACACCTCCATAGAATTTACAAGGATCAGAATCATCATCATAAAACAGAATTGCGCCAAAAGCTCCAAACAAAACATAGAAAAATTTTGTTCATCACCATCACTGGTATGTTCATAACAAACCTTTGACTCTTGACATTCAGAATGTCTTGTTTCAGGGTGCTCTCTACCAACAAAACATTCATCACCAAAGTGTTTGTCAACAACAAACAACTCTTGGTCAATGTTTGAGACAGTGACTTCCTCATAAACAAGGCTGCCCAAGATACTTGCTTCGAGGACAAAATCATCCATAGTCTTTCCTTCATAGGGACAACAAGTAAAACTTGCCTCATGTTCAAAGTTGACATGATACTGACTTTGAATCCTGCCACAAGCTCGGAGGTTCTCCTCCACTTCCTCAGTATCCATGAATAACTATGATAGAGATGTAGATTTTCTTTCCCTAAAATACAAAACAAGGTCAGAGTGTTGAGACACTATGTAATACACCATGACAGTGATCTCAGAAGGTTTAATTTCTAGGGGCAGGCTGCAATACAAGCTATGAAACCTTCGATTAAAAGTCGACATAACTTCCTTTTTTCCCCTTCTCAAAGTAGTGAACTCATGTAGGTATTGATCAAATGACTTGTTCTTACCCAACCTTTTAAAAATGTATTTCATAATTCAATCCAGGAACCAATGGATTCAGCTCGCAAACCCTTACACCATACATCAACATCTCCTAACAAGGATTTGGAGAAAAACCTCATGAACTATCTCAAACTGATCAATAAAGTTCTTGAAAGCCTCCATGTGCCTCTCAGCTGTAACACGATCCTTTCCAGAAAACTGAGGAAAGTACTCAAAGAAATCAAGAGGATAAGGATAAATATGATATGGAAGCTTTAAAGGTTTAAACATCTTGTCTCTGATCCTAGTTTGAAAGCTAGTGGGATGAATATGAGGTTTAACACACTGATGGCAAGGTTCAACAGTAACAACAGGATGTGATGATATTTGAGAAGGTTTTGGATCGGGTTTGACCTCCTCAAGGCTGCAAGGGTGATTGAATTCAGGGGGGTTTCAATATGAAGTTCATCCTTATGAATAGGCTGTGCTAAAGACACACGATCAACATCTACAACACAATAAGAAGGGGCGTCTTCTTCTTCCAAGGATGGATGAATAAAGGAAGGCTTAAAATATTTTGAATAGACAAAGTAGAGGATAATCCTCTTTATATGTAAATGGAAAGACATGAATGAGCTGATAAGGAAAAAAACATTTCATGAAGTAAGATCATAAATTGATACCTGGTCATCCCTTTATGCATGATCATCTTTCTGTCAACAGGATCCTCCCTAGTGGAGTCTTTGATTGTGGAATCACCAGGTGAAAACTGAAATCTTCAATGGTTCTGATATCTGATGCACCTTCAAAATCAGAAGCTCTTTGTCATTCTATCACAGGGAAAGGTCTTCAATTCGTTCCCTGACAATAGCGCCATAAATGTTAGCACTAGAAGTCACCTCCAGATTTTGTTGGAGGTAAGCCCAGTACCCATCAGAGTTTTATGTCACAGGTTGGTTTTAAAGAGGTCAAATGGGCGCAGACTCAAGATGATATTTTTTTAACTCAGAAAACTGGACTAGTATGCACTTGTAGGTGAGGTCTTGATTAACTTCAGTCAGTAAGTTGGAGTAAGGATGAATAGAGGGAAGACTTGGGTGAGGAGAGTGTAGAGGTCTGCTGTGGACATCAGGTCTTATATCAGCCTAAGGAGGAAAAACTTAAACACAAGATCCTCTTGAATTCAAATCTTAAAGAAATTGAAAGAAATTATAACAGCACTATAATCAAACATTCATCATAATACAATTACAACAATCCATGTGAATCATTCATTCATGAACTCTCTCAGTATTAGAGGAAAATAAGATGGAGTACAAAAGCTTACTTAGATTAAACAAGATGTCTCAAAAACAAATACATAACCAAATAACCAATGTTCTTCATCAAAAGTTTACAAAACGGGAGTACTGCTCAACCATCAACCTTAACAAAATATCAAAACTTCTTATATATACTAAAAATGCTGCAACCACCAAGAATGTGATCAAACCCCCACATTCAAAGTTTCCAGTTGACGTACACTTTGTCATCCTATGCAGGCCTTCTTATGTCAGACGCGAGCCCGACTTAGTTATGTTTTTTGCAGGAAAATCCATCCCTCGGGAAACTTCGGATTGACAATATCCCCCCACGGCCATTCTCAATATGCTTTCCATTTATGGGGTGAGACGAGGTCTCAACTGCCTCCCCCATTTCCATTAACTACCTTCATCGGGATTGAGACGAGGCCTGACACCCATGAATTTTCCAGGCGGTTCCCACGACTTCTTCGAGTTAATCCTGATGCCTCGAGGCCATGTAAATATTCTTCTGTGACCAATACGGGCCCTTTCGGCCTTTGGCGCAACTCCTCTCCATCGCTCCTTCTTCAATGTGACCTAGGGCCATGACCCTACACAATTTGTGTGATTGTGAGCGCGACCAAGGGTGGTTTGAAAGCAAACTACTTTTGTCCCCGCAATTCACCATGAACTGCCACGTGTCCCTTTCCAAAAACCACAGTTCCGATTGCGGCCCGCCCTTAAAATTTTAAAACGTGCGCACCTTATGACCCCGCAATGGAGCGTGACCATTGATCTTGTGATCTAAAATGAGGCTTCCTAATCAACAACCTAGATCTGGTGCTTTAGATCGATGGATCAGATCTTCCCTCTTTGAATCAATGGCTGAGATTTGCTTCCCAAATCGGCCTTCAGACCTTTTAAACTGCAAATTATATTTTCCCCAAGAAAAACCTCTGGAGCTATGGATTTGACGACACATGGCTCTTGCTGATGAACTGTTCATATTCACTTCGAGCTTCGGGACTTCGGACACTTCGGGACTTTGCAATATTTAAATCCCACAATTCTCCAGAGCGTCGAACTCCGAAGCGAGGGATCTGCCTCCATGCATCCTCAACTTTTGATGGCTCAGATTATTTTGGGAGTTCGGGCTTCGACACTTCGGGAATTCCACACAATTCTCACTTCAAAACTCCCGAAGCTTATTTCCCCGAACACTTGGATCAACTGCCACCTATCCCTTTAAAAATCAACAGTTCATGCTCTCTTCGGACCTTTTGCTTCGGCGCTATACTTCACACAAAGTTTAAGATTCCGAACGCACATGAGCCGCTAATATGAACTCCACATGGAATTCCCACCATTGAAATATGAACCTACCTTTTTGTTTGATTCGAGTCCAGAACGGACCGCTTTGAGTGTCGCGCTTTGAGCCTACGGCCTGTGTAAACAAATACTTGGATGACTAGATAGGGGCTGGGAAAACAAGGAGACTGGGGCACTTTTAAACACAGAGGGGGGCAAACGAAAATGATTTTATAAGACAAAGGGGGAAAACTTAAGAATTGGTCTACGGAAGGAGAGAGACAGGGAAAAACACAGACTTAGGTAGAAGCCACAAACCCACAGGACTCTGACAAGTTTGTTGGATAACAATCAGGGACGTTACAAATTGGTATTAGAGCCAAGGTTCCAACACTAAGCCTGGATGGGCCGGATAAGTGGTCATTAGAACCAAGGTTTCAAAGAGAAATTGTACCAAGAGGTTACCTTGGCCATGTTATGAAGCTCAGGGGGGTTTAGTGATATGTAAAACCACACCCATTGGATCAGGAAAAAGGAGCCTGAGAGTTAACCTCCAAGTCCTTTGGACTTCGTGGCTTCGATGGAGTTATGGGTTGTAGAGTGGAAGAGGCTGGAGGCCTGAAGTATGAAGTCCCCGAAGTGGATCTACACCATAGATTTGGGGAGAAGAGCTCGATAGTTGGATCAAGCCAAGTTAAAAAGGTCAAACATAGTGGTGAAGGGAGAAATCCCCCAAAGCTCTGAATTATGAAGTTAATCCGGACCGTCCATCAAGAGGGACGCGTGTCAGTAGATTGGTTGTTCAGGATTTTGACATTCGGGAGAATGAGTGTGTGATGAGGAGATAACTCTCGAAGCCTGAAGTTTCGAAGACCCGATGAGCCGAAGTAGTGAGTCATGATGGCGTCACCTGGAAGTGATGTGGAACTCTCCTATACCAGCCACATTCCCCCACCTTGAATGTTGACAGCTGTACTATGTGGGCCCTGCGGTTTCATAACATAGTTAAAGGTTGGCGGGCTCACACTGGCGTTGATCACGATACATCAAGATCGATGACCAAGAGGCATTTCGGGGACCCAAATTGCACGAGAGTTAATTTTCCAAAGCGACCCCGCAAACCAAACCACGGTTTTACCAGGGGGCTACATGTCAGTGTCAGAAGAATTGTAGGATGAAAGGCAGGTTACTCCAAACCGTGGATGCATGCCCCCGCAATTAGAAAGGCGTTAAGTGATATGACTATTCAGTATCTTAGTTCAAGTATGAAAACTGTGGGTCCAGTGGACACATGGTGCCAGTTTTGAAGTATGGAGACTTAAAACTCCGAAAGAATGGTTCATAAGGGAATGAAAGGAAGAACTTTCAAATGTTTCATAACACTGAGGTGATGAGATGTAATGACGTCACCAAAAGTGACATGGAAGTGTTCAGAGATTAACGGTTCGAGGTGTTGGGGATGTGCGGATGTGAAATCCTCCGAAGCTCTGAAGTCCCAGAGCTCAGATGCCCGAGGTTCCATAGTGTGTGCCAGTCGTGGGATGCTGGGTAGTCGTGGACCGTTGATCCACCCTACTTTGCGAGTTTGTCAATTCGAAACTCTGAGAGATTTTTTGTGATGTGATTTGAAAAATTCTAAAGCCGGAGGCCCGAAGTCCCGAATAAGTGCCTATTGACCTAGCTCTTGGCCACAACCCGTGGTCGCATGGGTTGGGGGATAAGAAAAAGAGGCTAGTGCCCGAAAATTATTGCAGAACATAGCAGATATCAGAAAGAAAAGATCCACGGGGATTCTTGATTGATCGAGAACCGTAGAATGAAATCTGAAAGTTTTCTTTGAATCATATTGGTTTATGAATACTGTGGAATTTGTTAAGGACTGATGGCCTGGAAAATTGCGGTTGACTGCACATTGTGTTTACAGAGTTAACGATTGTCAGAACCAAACCAAATTGTTCCATGGTGCACCGAAATGGAGGAGGCATGTAATGCTTTCGATTTAGAGAATGAAGCTAAAGGAATGGATGTCCATTTGGGAGTTGAAGGATCAAAATCCAATGGGCATGGAGAAGAGATAGATAAGGAGGGAAACATGATGAAAATCATTGAAAAGTTGCAGAAAGATGTCCAGAATCACCGGCAGATAACAAAAATCTTATAAAAGCCAGGGAGCAACAGGGAGAATTCAACATAAAGTTGATGCGGAGCTTGGAAATAATCGACAATAAGTTGGATAAGGAGAGTGGCTCAAGAAAAATAGGGAGTCGCAGGACCCATGAGAAGAAGGGAAGATCAAGAAGCATTAGCAGGCATCAACGTCACTCCCTGAAACATTCCAATAAGAGAGCACACAAAAATTCAAGTCCATCTCCTACCAGAAAGCATAGGAAATCAGAAGTGGATGAACTGAAGGGTGAAATGAATAAAATCAAATCTCCTACTTTTGATGAAGAACACAAGAAAGATGAATATGATGAGACATGGTTGTTGGGCATGAGGAAATATTTCCAACTACATAACTATTCTTCTCATGCAGAGGGAAGAATTTCCATTTACCAACTTAAAGAAAAGGCATCCATATGGTGGGATCAACTTGTGCAAGTACAACATGTTAGAGATAAGAATGTTACATGGAGGGAATTCAAGAGACATTTTGAAAATAAGTACTTAACTAAGAGGTATTATGACAAGAAAATGAAAGATTTATTTGAACTCAAGCTGGGAAGTATGCCCATTGATAAGTATGAAAGAAGATTCTTGGAGTTGTTGAAATATGTCCCCTTCATCAAGGAAGAGACAATTAAGATTGAAAGGTATCTGAGTGGGCTGCCATCTTCCATCCGTGACAAGATGCAGTATGATGACCCAGAAACTATGGAAGAAACTATAAGGAGAGAAAAATGCTTATATGATCAACAACCAAACCATTACTATTTTAATTGATTCAGGAGCTAGTCATAGTTATATAGATCCTATAATGGTGGAAAGTTTTCATTTTCCAAGAAGAAAGAATGGAAAATATTGGTTAGTGCAACTGGCTATAGGAGCCAAGAGAAAGGTTCTTGAGTTCGTTATGTCTTGTCCAGTGGACATGAATGGACTGAGCACAAGGGGTGAATTGAACATCTTACCTTTAGGTTCCTATGATTGTCTAATTGGGATGGATTGGTTGGACCAACACCATGCCATATTAGACTGTTGTAACAAGGCATTCACTTTCCTGGATGAGGAAGGAAACCCAAGGAAAGTGCAGGGAATCCCAAGGGAAATTACCATCAGAGAAGTCTCAGCAATGCAGCTGAAGAAGTGTTACAGGAAGGGCTGCCAAATATTTGCATCTCATATGGAAGTAGCACCTAAGGATAAGGTGTCAAATATTGAAGACCATGCAATATTAAAAGATTTTGAAGATTTATTCCAGGAGGTACCCAGACTACCCCCGAAGAGAGATATTGATTTCTCTATAAACATGATGCCTGGAGCAGCTCTAGTGTCAAAAAATCCTTACATAATGAGTACACCAGAGTTGAAGGAGTTGCAAATGTAGCTTGAAGAACTTCTGAAGAAGGGGTATATACACCCAAGTTTGTCACCTTGGGGTGCCCTGGTCTTGTTCGTGAAGAATAAAGATGGGACATTGAGATTGTGCATCGATTTCAGATAGTTGAATAAAGTTACTATAAAGAACAAGTATCCCTTGCCAAGGATCGATGATCTATTTGATCAGTTGAAGGATGCCAAGATATTTTTAAAAATAAATCTCAGGACAGGGTACCATTAGGTAAGGATAAAGGATGAAGACATCAGTAAGACCACCTTCAGAACAAGGTATGGTCATTATGAATTCATAGTGGTGCCATTTGAGTTATCAAATGCACCCGTTTTTTTCATGTGCCTAATGAATGGTGTATTCAGAGAATATCTAGACAAATCTGTCATAGTCTTTCTGGATGACATCATGGTGTATTCCAAGTCAGAGGAAGAGCATGAACATCATCTGAGGATGGTGTTGCAAGTGCTAAGAGAGCATCAACTATATGCCAAATTGAGCAAGTGCTCATTTTATCAAAAGCAAATTCATTATTTGGGACATATCATTTCAGAGGAAGGGATAACAGTGGACCCTGAGAAGATAGAGGCCATTAGAGGATGATAAACACCTAAGAATATGACAAAAGTAAGATCCTTTATGGGTTTAGCTAGTTGTTACATGAGATTCATTGCACAGTTTTCAAAAATTTCTCACCCAATCACTTCATTGCAAAGAAAGGGGGTAAAATTTCAGTGGATAGAAGAGTATGAAAAGAGCTTCCAACATTTGAAGTAGTTGTTCACCAGTGCTCCAATCCTGAAGATTGCAGATTTGAATGAAGATTTTGTAGTGTGTACAGATGCATGCAAAGAAGGACTAGGGGGAGTCCTTAGTCATAATGGATTTGTGGTATGTTATGAATCCAGAAAGTTGAAGGAACATGAAAAGAACTATGCAGCTCATGATTTGGAGTTGGCATCCATAGTGCACGCCTTGAAGAAATGGAGGCACTACCTCATGGGAAGGAGGTTTGAACTGAGGAAAAACCATAATGGTCTGAAGTATTTGTTTGATCAACCAAACTTGAATGCTAGGCAGAGTAGATGGTTGGAATTCCTTTGTGAGTACGACTTTGATATAAATCATATCAAAGGAAAGGAGAACAAAGTGGCTGATGCACTCAACATAAGAGTGAATGAACTACATGCTACGACCATTAACATGTATCAAATTGATATTAAAGGAAAAATTTTGGAAGCTGCAAATGAAGATTTACAGTACATGGAATTGGTGGCAAAGATACAACAAGGTAAGATGCTACATAAAGTGGAAGATTATAAATTGGAAGTTGATGGAACACTCTTGTACAAAAACATAATTTATGTACCTAATTCCCAGGAGTTGAGAATTATGATCTTGAAAGAAATGCATAATGTGCCTTATGCTGGGTACCTTGGATATAAGAAAATAGTGGTGGCAGTCAAGAGCCATTACTTTTGTCCAGGCATGAAAAAGGAAATTGTAGAGTACATAGCTAAATGCTTAGAATGTCAAAGGGTCAAGGATGAGCATAGGCACCCAGCTGGGTTGCTACAACCATTTCCCATTCCTGAGTGGAAGTGGGAAGTGGCGACAATGGATTTCATCACAGGATTGCTCAAAACTGACAAGCATCATGATTCCATCATGGTGGTGGTGGATAAGCTTACGAAAGCTTCCCATTTTATTCCATTGAAAACTACTCACAAGGAAACTAATGTTGTTGATATCTATATGAATGAAGTAGCATGATTGCATGGTATTTCCAAGACAATTGTGTCTGATAGAGACCCGAAATTCACCTCAAAGTTATGGAAAGGGTTATTCAAAGGGTTCGGAATGAATCTGAACTTCAGAACAACCTATCATCCTAAGTCTGATGGGAAAACAGAAAGGGTGAACCAAGTGATAGAGGACATGCTAAGGATGTATGTGATAGACAAACCATCTAAATGGGAAGACTACCTACACTTGGTAGAATTTTCCTACAACAATGGGTATCAAGCATCACTGAAGATGAGCCCGTTTGAAGCACTCCGTGACAGAAAGTGCAACACCCCAGTAAGCTGGGATAACCCAACTGATAGGGAATTGGTTGGACTAGAGTTTCTCAAGAAAATGATGAAGATTAAGAAGAATTTGAAGGCTTCCCAAGACAAGAAAAAAAGTTATGCTGATAAGAACAGAACCCACAGGGAGTTTAAAGTGGGTGATCATGTTTTCTTGAAAGTGAAAGCCAACAAAAGTTCCCTGAAGTTGGGAAACTGTTCCAAGTTGGCAGCTAGATATTGTGGGCCATTTGAAATCCTAGAAAGGATTGGACCAGTTGCATATATGCTTGCATTGCCTACATCCATGACTGTACATAATGTGTTTCATGTTTCATTGCTTAAGAAATATATACCTGATTCTAATCATGTTATTGATTGGAATGTGATTCGAGTGGAGCAAGAAGGCGTCTTGCAGGTGCATCCGATGCGTATATTGGACCGGAAAAGCAAGCATCTCCGGAATTGATCCATAGGGCTTGTAAAATTTAAGTGGACCTGGTACGGTCCTGAGGATGCAACATGGGAGCATGAAGATGCTATGTGGGCAGAGTACCCACATGTTTTTGAAGATTTTGGAAATCTTGCTGTTGTTGTGTAAATAAGTTGCATTGAGGATAGTGCAAAAATAAGGGGAGGGGATTGTAACACCCCAAGGCAAAGCCCCTGCTAAATTGTAATTATGTTTATAGGCTGGTAAGCCAAGTGGTCATAAGCTGAGAGACTTATGTGTTTATTAGGCTGGTGAGCCAGATGATAAGGCCAATGAGCCTGATTTTGTATATGTAAATACTCACATCATTAATAAAATTACACTGCTGTGTGTAGACCAACCACGAAGAAGAGTTATGGGGGAATAAGCTCCATTAGGTAGGGTATGGGAGGGGGCTAAGTGTCTATGCCTAGGGGATACACTAGAGGGATTACCTCTAAGGGAATACTATTTTATTATTATTTCCCAAAGGCTATGGTTGACATAAGCCATGTTGTCCTAAGTTCCAAGGAAAAAGGGAACGAGTGCTAAGTGGAACTCATGTGGCTTCAGGAATACATGTGTCAACTTGGGTGCATGCAGTTTATAGCAGGGAAACCCAACCCGTTGGGGGTTTTCTTCCCATTTTGGTGTTGTTTCCATCCTTGCGTCTGGACCAGTTTCGGTTTTCCTTACGACCCTTATGATTCTCTGGAAGTCTGTCACACTTCCCTATTGACCAGGGATTCATGCATTGAACTAGTTCTTCATCATCATCGCCTCTATATCTATTACGCACCTTTCGAATCTTGCAGAGGTACTTGAGTTATCCTGTGTGTCTCCTATGAATCCCGACACAATTTTATTCGCCTGAGGCGTGCCATGTCTTAGTGTTTGGATGTTTCCATTTTTGATGTCCATACCCATTTTCTATTGTTTCCATCACCCGTGTGTAGCTGAATGTTGTTGCTTGTTGTTTAGGAGATAAATTGAAGAAACAGGTTGTCAGGCCTGTGAGAAACTCTCCCAGGTGAGAGAGTTTGCTGGGAAGTGAGTTCTCCTGGAAGGGAGTCCCGTAGCAGCTACAATACTCTGAGACTTTTGGTCCAACCTGTTGCTGAAGCCCAAGGTAAGGGAGGTGTAGTAGCTGATGGACTTGTATTAGTGAAGGTGTACCCTCCCAGGGTGGAGCAGGCATGTGAGGAATGAGGGTCTGTGGGTTGTGGGCGCAAGTGGCTCCTGGGATAAAATATCCTTCCTGTTGTTCAGTGCAACTTCCTTGTTGTCCTTGCCAAGCCTAGAATTCCCTTGCCCGGTGGAGTTTAGTCCCAACTCGGGGGTGACCCACTGCTGAGCGTGATGAGTAGCGTGGTCTAAGACTGGGAGGTTCATGGAAGGTTTGAATGTAGTTAGTGGTCATCTATTAAAAGATAAGTACCAATTCTGTGTTCATTGTATGTTGTGTATTTGTATTTGCATTATAATTAATGAGTAATGCCTGTATATATATATATATATATATATATGTTGCATGTATGTGTTAAATGTTTCTTCCGCATGAACATGTGTATGATTAGAGTATTGACGTTTGTTTAATTGCATTAGATAGATATATATTTACAAGTGTGAATACTATATGTTATCTCTATCTTCTGGTTAAGTTTTATATGTGATTATTTCCGCAAAGTTACTCGGTGGCATGGCCTGGTCTACTGTTTAAGGCCGAGAATGTCACAGAAATGATATCAGAGAAGTAAAGGAAAGGTTAAGTTTTTTTGGGTAGCGTTACCCGACAGGGGTCAGTGGTCGGGGACGTTACAAAGACCAACGATCATCTTCTTTCCAATTTCATCATAATTCCAATGCTCAAATTCCAATTATGGGTCCATAGGTGGATTCTTCTCCTTAAGATATTTCCAATGACTATTTTCTTTCTCAATTATGAGTTATGGGTAGAAGTTTATGGTCTTCTGAAGTTGTCATTTCTTCTCAATTGAGTCCTTTTCTCACTAGTGCAATTTGTCTTAGAGGCCAACTTCTACCACTAGTAGAAGGAAATCTATTAGAAACCATATTTTTGTTTTGTATTAGGTACATACACTAATCATAATGGTGAGCACACAACAACCTTCAAATTTTTCATCTGATGCTCTAGTCAAATTCTAAAACAGTATGGAATTATCAACTTTGTCATTTTCACACTTTATCCGGACTTAAATTGTTTAGCCAAACTAGTTTCTCCAAAACAGAGAAAAACTAGGAAATCTTCAATAAGACAAAGTTGGTTGTCTTGTTGAGGAGGTAAAATGTTGAGTATATATATATATATATATATATATATATATATATATATATATATATATACATTTCAGATTTGAGATTTGGGGTCCCTTTTCCTCCTTTGAAAACCTAAAATATATCCCAAAAGTCTCCTGGAATAGTGGATTTTAGCTTGTTTTAGCATTCCCATTCCAAACCCCTTGGAATTTTTCCAAATGATCCACTGGGTATTTTCATGTCTACTCCCTTGAATAACTATAAAAAATTAATCTACAATAGGGCCTATGTCAACGAGTACCACCTTGTTCTTAAAAAACCAATAATTTTCAATTTTCGAAAATTTGGAGATAAATTAGCCGATGGTCGTCAATGGAACTTTTGTAGTCCTTGAAACTTTAGGAATACTCATGAAATTTCATTTGAATTTGAACTTAAAAAAGGTTCCATCATCTTGTTGATGTGGCATGGCATGTGGTTGATGATGTGGTATTGGTGTCCACTTGCCAGCCCCTAATGTTTCCATGTCACACTCCTTGCCACCTTACATACCCATTCATCCTTTGAGGGCCCATTTTACTTTTTTCCTTTTATAAATTTCGTTCATTATTTTATTTTATTTTTATTTTGTGCCCCACTTATGTTGGGTATGTGTTATATTCTTTGCAAGATTGGTGGCAATTTTTTTTCATCTGTTTTTGTGGTTTTTTTCATCTGCTTTTGGTGGTTTTTCGGCACATGGTTTTTGTAGATGGTTTTCTAATTATGGTTAAGGAATTAGGGATTTTGACTAATCCAGGTGAATGTATTAAAGGTTTGGATGTCGTGAGATCCTATATGTATATTGTATTGTAAACAATGAAGATGATGAATAAATAAGATTAGAGGTGTGGCTCTAAATAGGTTTCTGGTTTTCCAAGTTTGGGTTTCTAGGGTAAAATCTCTGTGTAGTGTGTGTGTGTGTACCATTTCATATTTTCTATTTTGATTAATAATCTTTTTGCAGTAATTTATTGTACAAGGTTAAAATCTACATATTCTACCTTTTGTCCTTTTTTGCTACCTGACATGCTATAGATTATTAATAGGTTCTTAATACAAAATAATAGAGATATAGTAAAACTGGTTTTCTATTCAATAAGGAAATAAGCTGAAACTACAAAATGCAGTGGAAACAAGCTTACTGGAATGGTGGCAACTTATCTCTGAGAAGAGATGTCACAACTGCACTCATTCACAAGAAGATTATTACAATGAGGCTCTGAAGGCCTTTTTACAATAAACAGGAATGCAAAAAACCCTAGACATCCAAAAACCTAACCCTCGGAGATGAAGTACCAAAAGTCATGTGGGCCCCGTTTGGGTAAGTTAGTTTATCAACTTCCCCGGGTCATAATTTTTTCATAAAGTCTCCGTTTTAAGCGTATGATAGCCTGTTGGAAATGTATCATCGAGGAGATTAATTTTTGGGGCTCAATTATGCCTTTAAGTGTCCTTGAGAAGCTCTATCCCAAAAAACCTTCATTTAGGCCCTTAAAATGGCCTCGGAAGTTAAAACTGCTAAAAATAGTAAATTTCCAAAATTGTCAGAAAACTATTTTGAGCCAGTTGGAAGAGGTGGGTGGCCACCGATATCCACTTGGATAAATATTCCCTCAGGAAGAAATGGTCTCCTTTGATTTCCCCCATAAGATGAGAAAATTTCTACTGAATTTGGCCCCGGGTGAGCCATTTGCCTTGGTGCAGGAGCTGCCCCTTTTTTATGACTCGATAAAGTTGGATCCTTTGCTGTCGAGTACCCTTGATCTGTGTGTCCAGAATATAATCACTGGATTCCTGTTGTATGTAGTCGAGGTTGAGATCTGTTGGTGTCATCTTCTCTACTACGTCTGAGGTGTCCAATAATGGTGGGAAATAAGGGCGAAGGAGATCCATGTTGAACACTAGGTGCAGGCCAAGGAAAGGCTGAATGTTGAGCTCAAAATAATTATCCTCCATGAACTTGGTGATAGTGTACAACCCATAATGGAGTGGGTGAATCTTTCGATGGGATCCTATAATGCATTCTTTCTGCAAGTGAAACTAAACTTTGTCGCCCACCTAAAACTTATGTGGCACCCAATGTTGATCATGGTGCTGATTGTACTTGTCATTGAACTTCTGTAGTCTATACTGAACCTGTTGGAAGATGTGCTGGATCTGCTCAATGAACCGGGTGGCTTTGTCAGCTTAATTTGGAGCAGGAGATGAGTCAGTCAAGGTAACCGCAAGGGGAACTGCAACATCTATGGGATCCAATGGTTGGAATAGCAACCCCACCTGAAAGGGGATATGGCCGGTTGAGCTATGCAGGGCTCGATTGTAGCTATGTTGGACATAGGGAAGACTCACATCCCATGTGCGAGGGTACTTTGAATTATACATGTGAAGGATATGCACAATCATTCAATTTACGACCTCGGTTCGACCATCTGTCTCAGGGCGGAATGCCGTGGATTTGGTGAGCTTGGTGTCCAGCAGTGACCAGAGGCTCAACCAGAATGTGCTGAGAAATTGACTGTTCTGATTTGAGACAATGGTTTGTGGGATTCGAAAATGTACCCAAACTCGTTCAAAGAAGATCTTGGCAGTGGCCTCTATTGTGATTTTCTTCTTGCAGGAAACCATAATCGCCATCTTAGAAAAGCGATCAACAACCACAAAAAAACAGTCATTTCCCCGCTTGGTGGATGGGAGGCCCAACATGTAATCCATTGAGATGGATTCCCATGGCCTTTCAGGAGTAGGAAGAGGGGTGTACATGCCATCTTTCTTAGTGGTTGGTTTGGCAATAGTGCATGCAGTGCAGGCCCTGATATACTTGCTAACCTCCTGTCAAAGTTTTGGCCATTAGAAATGTTTTTGTAGGATCGCCACTGCCTTTTCGATGCCGAATTGTCCTACCACCCGATTGTAGTGGGCTTCCCAGATCAGCTTCGCTCGCTCACTTGATGGAACAAATATATGGCCCAAACGACACAATAACCCATCCTGAAGATGGAAATTATCGACAACTGTGTTTGCACCCAACATTTGGTAGGTGGTGGCGAAGTCTGGGTCTCTCTCATAGAGTTGGGGCCATCGAGAGGTCTCATAGCCGTAGGAGTCTAGCACTGTCGTGAGTGTCGCGACTGGCGGTCTGCTGAGGCAATCAACGACGAGATTGGTGCTTCATGTTTTATACTTTATGTTGAGGTGGAGTTGCTGAAAATATGTGGACCACTTTTTATGGAAATCATTTTGCAATTTCCCTTGTGTCTGCATGAACCGCAGTGGCTTATGATCAGTGTAGATGATTGTCTCCTTCCCAAGGATGTAATGTCTCCACTAGTGACAAAATTTCACAATGGAGTACATTTATTTGTCATAAGTAGGGTAGTTACGGACAACATCTGATAGTGTCTCACTATGATAGGCCACGGGGTGGCCATGCTGAGTGAGAATAGCGCCCACCACATAGTCTGAAGCACCTGTCTCCATCTCAAAGGGTTGCTGCAGGTATCGTAGTGAAAGTACTGGGGCTGAGCACAAGCGTTGCTTCAAATCATCGTACACTTGTTGTTGGGACCATCCCCACACAAATTTCACCTTACCACCACCCCTAGTTATTTGGATAAGGGCCCATGCAATATGGGATAATCCCAACATGAACCTACGGTAGAAATTGGCAAGGTCCAAGAAGCTCTGAAGCTCAGTGAGTGTGGTTGGGGCTGGCCAGTCACGGATGACTTGGATCTTGGCTGGATCCACATGTACACCATGATGATCAATTATGTAGCCCAGGTAATGGACCATGTCCATGGCGAAGGAGAATTTTTCCAAGTTGGCATATAGCTTGTGTTGCCGCAGGGTGTGCAGAACCTGCTGAATATGTTGGAAATGTTCGGCCCAAGTCTTGTTGTAAATGTGAATTTCATATAGATACACCACTACAAAAGTATTGGTGAATAGTCACAGGATATCGTCCATTATCCTCATGAAAGTGGCTGGAGAATTTGTCAAACCAAAGGGCATGACCAACCATTCAAAAAGGCCTTCCTTTGACTTGAAGGCAATTTTCCATACATCTATCTATTCTATCGGGACCTGATGGTAGCCAGACTTCATATCAATGTTACTAAAGTATTTGGCCCTCGTGAGTTTATCAAGGAGGTCGACGATTCGGGGAATCGGTTACCGGTTTCTGACTGTGATTTTATTCAGAGCCAAGTAATCAATGCAGAGTTGCTAGGTTCCATCTTTCTTCTGTACCAACATGATTGGGCTCCCACAAGGTGATGAGATGGGACGGATGTGCCCCTTATGGAGTAGTTCTTGGATCTATCACTTGATCTCCTCATTCTCTAACAGAGAGTGATGATAGACTATCCCATTGGGAAATGGTGCGTCAGGGGTCAGATCGATGGGGTGCTTGACCTGGCAGTGTAGATGTACCTTGGTAGGTGAGGAGAAGATATTTGAGTATTCTTCCACGACCTTATCTACTTGCTTATGCTATGTGGAGAGGTCAGCCACAGAGACCCTGGATGTGGTTGTGATCTTTCGCTTATTCTGAGAGTGAATCACGAAGAAGACAAACTTCCCCGTCTGAGAGATGACCTTCCTGCATTGCTTAGCAGAGATCAAGGAAATAACACTAGGTGAGATTGCCTCAGGTATCCTGTACAATTTCCTGTTCAAAGTAATAATAACACTATGAGGCCTAGACTAATATACAACATGACATGTCCATAAATAAGGTTGGCCCAAAATAACATCACAAACTTCTAGAGGAGCAACATCGCACAATACCTCATCTTTGAAGGGCATGATGATGTATGAAAGTCGACATTGTTGGCTGAAGTGGAGATCGCCTCCTTAGTAGAGCCATCCAATGGTGTAGGGTTGTGGGTGTGGTGTTGTCGGAAAGGCCAGCCGCTTGATGACCTCTTTTGAGATGAGGTTCTTCTGGCTACCACTATCCATGATGAAGTGCAACGAGGTGCCTTTTACCCTCATCTATGAATGGAAGGGGTGTTCTCCTTCTTCTGGCTCATCGGGTTCACCAGACTGGAGCTTGGTGGTAGCAACGGTGGCACTGGGTTCTGCATCAGTGATCTGTCTTCCCCTTTCTGGTTCTAGCTCAGAGTCTAAACCTGCATCTGATTCTGAGCCAACGACTGCTTTGAGTGGCAGTCAATAGTGTTATGCCAAGGGCTCTTATGGAAGTCCCACCACTTCCCGATATCTTTCTTTGTCTTTTCGGTGTCCTTCATTTCTTGCGGCTTGAACTGGTTGTCCCGATACTGTCCATATTTGCTCTGCCCTTTGTTATGTGGGTTGGGTTGCCCTTTCCTTCCTTTTTTGTGAGGGGTTCCCAAGCCCAAATTGTAGTGTCGTTTTTTTGAGCTTCTGCTCGATTTTGACAGCATATTGGTAGGCCGCGCCCAATGATCAAAATCTGGACCAGGGGTCAAATTTTAGCTCAAAAATCAACATTCTCAGAATTATCTCAAATCGGACGTGAGTGTATCCCTCATCGTCACGAACCCAACGCAACTCGTTTCATCTCAAACAGACATGAGGAGCGAGATATATCACGATCTGTTCGTCAAGCCAAACAGGTAAAAAAATGGATGCTGACTGGGCAGTCCGTACAGGTTGACGTGGCAGAGTTCGTACATGCTGACGTGGCATATGTGACGTGGCAGTTTTTGGTTGGTTGACAGTTGGGCGAATCAAGTTTTGACACGTGGCAATTATTGAGCAAATGGCATGGTGCCACGTGGCCCAGTCATGGGCTGCCACGTGGCACCCCTTTATTGGCTAATGGTTTATTGGTTTGTTGTTTAAAATTTTGTGGAGCCGACCGGTGACCTCCCCCTTTGATAAGTGCTTTAACAAAGTCCGCCATGCCAATGCGCCACCATAGTAGTTCTTACTATGGAATGGATTTAAATTTATTTAACTTTGAATTAATGTTAAGTTGGTGGGGGGTCGGGCCGGGGCTTGGCCCCGACCCACGGTTGTATGGTGCATTTCATACGACCATACCCTTTATTAATGGCACGCGCTGGGGGGTGTTTTAAATATAACCCATGGTTCTATTATTTAAACATATGACCATTGCATTTTTGAATGTGCGCATATATATAACGGAGCCACGGTCATGTATATTATGCTATGTGACCATGTTTGCGCGCGGGTTTTGATTTTTAATGTTAGCCCTTGGTTTTGTGGTTCCGCATATGACCACCACATTGTATATGGCGCATGTTTTGAGTTTTGATTTGTGGTTCAAACGGTTGAATGACCCACCACGTGTTGCATTTCTATTTGCCTATGGGACGAAGCCCTTTTTGGAAATGCGCGAGGTCGTATGACCCTCCATATGCCCGAGTGCTAGGCAGTTAGGGGATGGAGGTGACCTAACCGTTCTACAGTTTGCACATTTATTCGGTTGTGTGCAGGTGCTGGGTTTAAACACGCATTTTGGAGCGTGTTCTTGGTTCATGCACACAGAGGTGCATTTTGGCGAACTAGAGACAACAAGCTTGAAGGAAGAGGATGGCAGGAGGCCTATCTTTCTCATTTTTTGGCCGATTGAGGTGCTATAAAAGCCTAGCTAGGGGTTTTTGGACGTCCTGGATCCATTGGTGCTGTTATCAGGGCCATTTTAAGATTTATTCTGCAAGTTTTTCACCATTGAAGTTTCAGCAAGCTCCAGGGAGCTTGAAGCCCTCATTGATCGAGGACATGGTTTGGTGAGCCTATGTTTGTTTTCTATGATTGAATAATCATTTTTGGCTAATTGATATGCTCTGAACACATTGGGATAGGTTTCAGAGGCTTTTGAGTACTTTTACAGGTGTTTTTTCCAAAGAGAAGCTCAGGGAAGCTTATGGCCACATGTAGAAGAGGTCATGCCCGGATGAGCCATGATCCGTTTTCAGAGTTCTATTAGTCGTTTTTGGGGTTTTTATGTGTTATGATATCAATGGTATAGTCTGTTTTTTCATTGGAGTTGAGAAGCATCTTGTAAAATAACTTTTGACTAATTAATCCCAGAGAGCCAAGTCCATTGATGGAGGCTCAAGGAGATGTAGCCCGGAGGGGGGTGAACTCCTTTATCAGCATGTCCTTGTTGTGAGTTTGATGGTTTATTTGCTGTAAGTTGTGTTGTTGTGTATTTGTTTAAAGTACATATTTAACCATCTAAAAGAACAATTCCTCACACATAAACATTTACAAGAAGATGCATGAACTTAACACATAATTTTATCTTGCATATTTATACACATGAAGCAAGGTCCTGTAAAGTTTTATTTTAATGAAGTAGAGGGTGCTTGCATAGCATAACAAGTCAACCTTCTATTTTCAGATCACCCAAGGATGAGATGTCCAAAAATTCCATTTATGTCTGGATGTATCTATGCAGAGTTCTATGATACTTGAGCACCATATGTCACTCCAAATATTTGATACCCAACTTGGTGTGCAAGGTATCAAAGATATTCGTGAAATCGGGCACTGCTTGGTCTCTTTCTTGCCGCAGTGTGGTCCATTTGGTATACAAGTCATCATAACTTCTAACAGGGTGGTATTGTTCCTTAATAGCATCCTTGAAGGAATCCCAGGTGGCCGTGACTGTAAATAGTGAGGGTTCCTCTGTTTCCTTTTGCTCACAAAAAGTTTCCCACCAATCTTTGACGTGGGGAATGACTTTGAGGAGTGAAAAATTAATATTTTATTTATTCGAAAAGTTATGGACAAAAAAATACCCTTCTAGAAGATTCAACCACTTGTCTACAATATATGCGTCTATCAGACCTTCAAATATAGGAATATCGAAGCTTATTTGTACCTTGAAGGGGGTGGCACATCCGCTCGAAGAAGATGCGTCGCCTGTTGGTAGCCATCGAAAGATTTGCGTGAAACTATCCATCATCTCATTCCTTTGTTGTGTGAGGGATTCCTCAATCAATAGTTTGAAAGGATATCCTGTCCCATCATATTTATTTTCTCCTTCCATGAGAGTTCGCTTGGGTGTGCGAGAGCTTTTGTCCTGAAGAGAAACAAGCTCGAGACCCAACTCTTTGTACTCCGACCTTATTAGGGACATGCATTAAGATGACAAGGAGCAAACCGGTCTGATACCACTAATCTAGATTTTATGAGAAGAACAAAATGACGATAGATTATTAACAGGTTCTTAACACAAAATAACATAGATATAGTAAAACTAGTTTTCCATTCAATAAGGAAATAAGCTAAAACTACAAAATGCAGCGGAAACAAGCTTGTTAGAATGGTGGCAGTTTATCTTTGAGAAGAGATGTCAAAGCTGCGCTCATTCGCAAGAAGATGATTACAATGAGGCTATGAAGGCCTTTTTACAATAAACAGGAATGAAAAAAACCTTATACATCCAAAAACCTAACCCTAGGAGATGAAGTGCCAAAAGTCATGTGGGCCCCGTTTGGATAAGTTAGTACATCTACTTCCCAGGGTTGTAACTTTTGCATACGATCTCTATTTTAGGTGTATGATAGCTCGATGGAAAGGTATCATTGAGGAGATTCATTTTAGGGGCCCAATCATGCCTTTGAATATCATTGAGAAGCTCTATCTTGAAAAACCTTCATTTAGGCCCTCAAAATGGCCCCATAAGTTAAAACTACTAAAAATCGTAAATTGCGAAAATTGTCAGAAAACTGTTTTGAGCGAGTTGGATGAGGTGGGTGTCCACTGATATCCATATGGATCAATCCTCCCTCTTTAGGAATCAATGCTATCCATTGCGTTGAGTTCCCCCATCAGATGAGGAAATTTCTGCTGAATTTGGCCCCGGGTGAGCCACTTGCCTTGGTGCAGGAGATGCCATGCTTTAACGACTCGATAAAGCTGGATCCTTTGCTGTCGAGTGCCCTTGATATGTGTGCCCACAATATGATCACTGAATTCCTATTATATGCAGTCGGGGTTGAGATCTGTTGGTGTCAGCTGCTCTTCTACGACTGAGGTGTCCAATAATGGTGGGAAATAAGGGCGAAGGAGATCCACATTGAACACTGGGTGCAGGCCAAGGAAAGGAGGAATGTTGAGCTCAAAATAATTACCCCCCAGGGCCTTGGTGATGGTGTACGACCCATAACAGAGTGGGTGAATCTTTCGATGGGGTCTTGTAAGGCGTTTTTTCTATAAGTGCAACCAAACTTTGGCACCCACCTAAAACTTATGTGGCACCTGATGTTGATCATGGTGATGCTTGTACTTGTCATTGGAGTTATGTAGGATATCCTGAACCTGTTGGTGGATGTGCTAGATCCTTTCAATGAACCAGGTGGATTTTTCAGCTTCATTTAGAGCAGGAGATGAGTCGGCTGAGGTGACCGCAAGGGGAAGTGCAACATCTATGGGACCCAATGGTTGGAATCCCAACCCCACTTGAAAGGGGCTATGTCCAGTTGAGATATGCAGAACTCAGTTGTAGCTATGTTGGACATAGGGAAGGCTCTCATCCCATATGCGAGGGTGCTTTGAACTATACATACGAAGGATATGCACAATCGTTCGATTTATGACCTCGATTTTGCCATCTATCTTGAGGTGGAAGGCCGTGGATTTGGTGATCTTGGTGTCTAGCAGTTACCAGAGGCTCGACCAGAATGTGCTGAGAAATCGATTGTCCCGATCTGAGACAATGGCTTGTTCCAAAATGTACCCAGACTCGTTCAAAGAAGAGCTTGGCAATGGCCTCTACTGTTATGTTCTTCTTGCAGGAAACCAGAATCACCATCTTAGAAAAGCGATCAACAACCACAAAAACGCAGTCATTTCCCCACTTGGTGGATGGGAGGCCCGACATGTAATCCATTGATATGGATTCCCATTGCCTTTCAGGAGTAGGAAGAGGGGTGCACATGCCCTATTTTTTAGTGTTTGGTTTGGCAATAGCGTAAGCAATGCAGGACCTGATATACTTGCTGATCTCCTGTCGAAGTTTCGGCCAGTAGAAATGTTTCTGTAGCATCACCACTGTCTTTTCAACGCCGAAGTGTCCCACCACCCGACTGTAGTGGGATTCCTAGATAATATTCCCTCGATCACTTGATGGAACACATATATGGACGAAACGACACAACAACCCATCCTGAAGATGGAAATTATCGACAACTGCGTTTGCAAACAACATTTGGTAGGTGGTGGCGAAGTCTGGGTCTATCTGATAGAGTTGGTGCCATCTAGAGGTCTCTTGGTTGCAGGAGTCTAGCACCATAGTGAGTGCCATGACTGGTGGTCTATTGAGGCAATCAATGACATGATTTGTGCTTCCTGTTTTATACTTGATGTTGAGGTGGAATTTCTATGAGTATGTGGACTAATTATGATGGAGATCATTCTGCAATTTCCCTTGTGTCTGCATGAACTGTAGTGGATTATGATCAGTGTGGATGATTGTCTCCTTCCCAAAGATGTAATGTCTCCACTGGAAGTAGGCTTGCACAATGGAGTACATTTATTTGTCGTAAGTAGGGTACTTATGAACAACATCTGATAGTGTCTCACTATGATAGGCCATGGGGTGGCTGTGCTGAGTGAGAACGGTGCCCACCACATAGTCTGAAGCATCTGTCTCGATATCAAATGGTTGCTGCAGGTCTGGTAGTGAAAGTACCGGGGATGAGCACAAGCGCTCCTTCAAATCATCGAACGCTTGTTGTTGGGAACGGCCCCATGCAAATTTTTCCTTACCACCACCCTTGGTTATTTGGCTAAGGGCCCATGTAATATGGGAGAATCACAACACAAACCTGTAGTATAAATTGGCAAGGACCAAGAAGCTCTGAAGCTCAGTGAGTGTGGTTGGGGCTGGCCAACCACAAATGACTTGGATCTTGGCTAGATCCACATGTACGCCATGATGATCAATTATGTAGCCTAGGTAATGGACCCTGCCTATACCGAAGGAGCAGTTTTACAAGTTGGCATATAACTTGTGTTTCCACAGGGTGTGCAAAACCTGCTAATATGCTGCAAATGTTCAGCCCAAGTCTTGTTGTAAATGAGAATGTCATCCAGATAGACCACTACAAACGTATTGGTGAATGGTCATAGGATATCGTCCGTCATCCTCATGAAAGTGGCTGGATCATCTATCAAACCAAAGGGCATGACCAACCATTCAAAAATACCTTCCTTTGACTTGAAGGCAGTTTTCCATACATTTGTATGTTCTATCGGGACCTAGTGGTAGCCAACATTCAGATCAATATTACTGAAGTATTTGGCCCCTGTGAGTTGATCAAGGAGGTCGTTGATTCAGGGAATCAGGTACCGGTTTTTGACTATGACTTTATTCAGAGCCTGGTAATCAATGCAGAGTTGCAAGGTGATGAGATGGGATGGATGTGCCCCTTGTGGAGTAGTTCTTGGATTTGTCACTTGATCTCCTCATTCTCTAACAGAGAATGATGATAGAATGGCCCATTGGGTAGTGGTGCACTGGGGGTTAGATCGATGGGGTACTTGACCTGACAGTGCAGAGATACTCCGGTAGGTGAGGATAAGATATCTAAGTATTCTTCCACGACCTTATCTACTTGCTTCTGATGTCTGGAGAGGTTAGCCGCAGAGACCCTGGATGTGGCTGTGATCTTTCTCTTATTCTAAGAGCAAATCACAAATAAGACAAACTTCCCCATCTGAGAGATGACCTTCTTGCATTGCTTAGCAGAGATCAAGGAAATAGCACTAGGTGGGGCTGCCTCGGGTATCCTATACAATTTCCTATTCAAAGTAATAATAACACTACGAGGCCTAGACTCATATACAACATGACGTTTCCATAAATAAGGTTGGCCAAAAAGAACATCACAAACTTTGAGAGGAGAAACATAACACAATACCTCGTCTTTGAAGGGCTTGATGCCGTACGACAGTCGACACTGTTGGCTGACACAGAGATCGCTTCCTTGGCGGAGCCATCCAATGGTGTAGGTTTGTGTGTGCAGTGTTATCGAAAGGGCCAACCTCTTGACAACCTCTGCTGAGATAAGGTTCTTCTGGATACCGCTATCCATGATGAAGTGCAGTGGGGTGTCTTTTACCCACATCTGTGAATGGAAGAGGCGTTCTCCTTCTTCTGGCTCGTTTGGTTCACCAGGCTGGAGCTTGGTGGTAGCAATGGTGGCACTGGGTTCCGAATCAATGATCCATCTTCCTCTTTCTGGTTCTACCTCAGAGTCTGAACCTGCATCTGATTCAGAGGATTTCACTTCGGCCACCACCAACTGCTTTGAGCGACAGTCATCAGTGTTATGCCAAGGGCTCTTATGGAAGTCGCACCACTTCCTGGTATCTTTCTTTGTCTTTCCGGTGTCCTTAATTGCTTGCGGATTGGATTGGTTGTCCTGATTCTGTCCATCTTTTCTCTATCCTTTGCTATGTGGGTTGGCGACTCCCTTTCCTAGCTTTTATTGTGAGGGGTTCCTAGGCCCAAATTGTCACGTCTTTTGTTTGATCTTCTGCTCGATTTTGATGGCATAACGGTAGGCCGCGCCCAAGGATGAGATGTCCAAAAATTCCATTTCTATCTGGATGTATCTATGGAGGGTGCCGTGATACATGAGCACCAGATGTCGCTCCGAATCTTTGATACCCAGCTTGGTGCACAAGGTATGAAAGATATTCGTGAAATTTGGCACTACTTGGTCTCTTTTTTGCCACAGTGTGGTCCATTTGTTATACAAGTCATCATAACTTTCGACAGGGTATTATTTTTTCTTAATAACATCCCTGAAGGAATCCCAAGTGGACGTGACTATAAATAGTGAGGGTTCCTCTGTTTCCTTTCGCTCACAGAAAGTTTCCCACCAATCTCTGACGTGGGGAATGACTTTGAGGAGGGCAAAGTAATATTTTCTCTATTCGAAAAGTTATGGACAAAAAGATACCCTTCTAGTAGATTCAACCACTTGTCTACAACATATACCTCTATATGAATTTCAAATATAGGAATATTGAAGTTTATTTGTAGCTTGAAGGGGTGGCACCTCCGCTCGAAGAAGATGCATCACTTGTTGGTAGCCGTCGAAGGATTTGCGCGAAACTATCCATCATCACGTTCCTTTGTTGCATGAGGGATTCCTCAATCAATAGTTTGAAATGATATCATGTCCCTTCATATTTATTTTCTCCTTCCATGAGAGGTCGATTGGGTGTGTGAGACATTTTGTTGTCAAGAGAAACAAGCTCGAGACCCAACTCTTTGTACTCCGACCTCATTGGGGACATGCATTAAGACGACAAGGAGCAGACCGCTATGATACCACTGATTTGGATTTTATGAACATAATGAAATTAATATAGATTATTAACAGGTTCTTAACACAAAATAATAGAGATACAGTAAAACTGGTTTTCTATTCAATAAGGAAATAAGCCGAAACTGCAAAATGCAGCAGAAACAAGCTTGCTGGAATGGTGGTGGCTTATCTTTGAGAAGAGATGTCACAGCTACGCTCATTCACAAGAATATGATTACAATGAGGCTCTGAAGTCATTTTTACAATAAAAAGGAATGCCAAAAACCCTAGACATCCAAAAACCTAACCCTAGGAGATGAAGCGCCAAACGTCATGTGGGCCCCATTTGGGTAAGTTAGTGCATCAACTTCCAGGGGTTGTAACTTTTGCATACGATCTCCGTTTTAGGAATATGATAGCCCATTGGAAAGGTATCGTCGAGGAGATTCATTTTGGGGGCTCAATAATGACTTCAACTATCATTGAGAAGATCTATCCCAAAAAACCTTCATTTAGGCCCTCAAAATGGCCCTGGAAGTTAAAACTGCTAAAAATAGTAAATAGCCAAAATTGTCAGAAAATTGTTTTGAGCCAGTTGGAAGAGGTGGGTGGCCACCTATATCCACCTAGATAAATTCTCCCTCCTTGGGAAGAAATGGTCTCCATTGCGTTGAGGTTCCCCATCAGATGAGGAAATGTCTCCTGAATTTGGCCCCAGTTGAGCCACTTGCCTTGGTGCAGGAGCTGCCCTGCTTTGACGACTTGATAAAGTTGGATCCTTAGCTATCGAGTGCTCTTGATTTGTGTGTCCACAATATGATCATTGGATTCCTGTTGTATGCATTCAAGGTTGAGATTTGTTGGTGTCAGCTGCTCTGCTATGTCTGAGGTGTCCAATAATGGTGTGAAATAAGGGCGAAGGAGATCCACGTTGAACACTGGGTGCAGGCCAAGGAAAGGAGGAATGTTGAGCTGTGTGGCCTCTGCTGTGATGTTCTTCTTGCAGGCAACCATAATTTCCATCTTAGAAAAGAGATCAACAACCACAAAAACACAGTCATTTCTCTGCTTGGTGGACAGGAGGCCCGACATGTAATCCATTGAGATGGATTCCCATGGCCTTTCAGGAGTAGGAAGAGGGGTGTACAAGCCCTGTTTCTTAGTGGTTGGTTTGGAAATAGTGTAGGCAGTGCAGGACTTGATATACTTGCTAAACTCCTATCAATGTTTTGGCTAGTAGAAATGTTTTTGTAGCATCGCCACTGTATTTTCGACGCCGAAGTGTCCTGCTGCCTAACTGTAGTGGGATTCCTAGATCAGGTTCACTCGCTCCCTTGATGGAACACAGATATGGCCCAAATGACACAACAACCCATCATGAAGATTGAAATTATCAACAACTGCGTTTGCACTGAACATTTGGTAGGTGGTGGCGAAGTCCAGGTCTATCTCATAGAGTTGGGGCCATCCAGAAGTCTCATGGCCGCAGGACTCTAGCACCGTGGTGAGTGACATGACTGGCGGTTTGGTGAGGCATTCAACGATGCAATTGGTGCTTCATGTTTTATACTTGATGTTGAGGTGAAATTGCTACAAGTATGTGGACCAATTTTGATGGTGATCATTTTGCAATTTCCCATGTGTTTGCATGAACTGCAGTGGCTTATGACCAGTGTGGATGATTGTCTCTTTTCCAAGGATGTAATGTCTCCACTGGTAGCAGGCTTTCACAATGGAGTACATTTCTTTGTCATCAGTAGGGTACTTACAGACAACATATGATAGTGTCTCACTATGATAGGCCACAGGGTGGTCATGCTGAGTGAGAACGATGCCCGCCGCATAGTATGAAGCATCTGTCTCGATCTCAAAGAGCTGCTAGAGGTCTGGTAGTGAAGGTACTGGGGCTGAGCACAAGTTCTGCTTAAAATCATCGAACACTTGTTGTTCGGACCGGACCTAGGAAAAATTATCCTTACCACCACCCCTGGTTATTTGGCTAAGGGCCCATGCAATATGGGAGAATCCCAACATGAACTTGTGGTAGAAATTGGCAAGGCCCAAGAAGCTCTGAAGCTCAGTGAGTGTGGTTGGGGCTGGCTAGTCACAGATGACTTGGATCTTGGCTGGATCCACATGTACGCCATGAAGATCAATTATGTAGCCCAGGAAATGGACCCTATCCATGTTGAAGGAGCATTTTTCAAAGTTGTCATATAGTTTGTGTTGCCGTAGAGTGTGCAGAACCTGCTGAATATGCTGCAAATGTTTGACCCAAGTCTTGCTGTAAATGAGCATGTCATCCAAATACACCACTACAAAAGTATTGGTTAATGGTCGCAGGATATCATCCATCATCCTTATGAAAGTGGTTGGAGAATTTGTCAAACCAAAGGGCATGACCAACCATTCAGAAAGGCCTTCCTTTGACTTGAAGGTAGTTTTCCATACATCTGTCTGTTCTATCGGGACCTGGTGGTAGCTAGACTTCAGATCAATCTTATTGAAGTATTTGGCCCCTATGAGTTGATCAAGGAGGTCTCTGATTCAGGGAATCAGGTACCAGTTTTTGACTGTGATTTTATTCAGACCTTGGTAATCAATGCAGAGTCACCAGGTTCCATATTTCTTCTGTACCCGCATGATTGGGCTCCCGCAAGGTGATGAGCTAGGATGGATGTGCCCCTTGTGGAGCAGTTCTTAGATCTGTCGCTTGATATCCTCATTCTCTAACAGAGAGCGATGATATACTAGCCCATTGGGCAGTGGTGCACTGGGGGTGAGATCGATGGGGTGCTTGACTTGGTAGTGTAGAGGTTCCCTGGTAGGTGAGGAGAAGATATCTGAGTATTCTTCCATGACCTTATCTACTTGCTTCTGCTGTGTGGAGAGGTTAGCCGCAAAGACCCTGGATGTGGCTATGATATTTTTCTTATTCTGAGAGTGAATCACAAAGAAGTCAAACTTCTCCATCTGATAGATGACCTTCCTACATTTCTTAGCAACAATCAAGGAAATAACACTAGGTGGGACTACCTCGGGCATCCTGTACAATTTCTTGTTCAAAGTAATAATAACACTACGAGGCCTAAAATCATATATAGCATGACGTTTCCATAAATAAGGTTGGCCCAAAAGAACATCACAAAATCGAGAGGAGAAACATCACACAATACCTCATCTTTGAAGGGCTTGATGCCATATGACATTCGACACTGTTGGATGATGTAGAGACCGCTTCCTTGGCGGAGCCATCCAATGGTGTAGGGTTGTGGGTGTAGTGTTGTTAGCAGGGCCAACCGCTCGACGACCTATGCTGATATAAGGTTCTTCTGGCTACCGCTATCCATGATGAAGTGCAGTGGGGTGCCTTTTACCCACATCTGTGAATGGAAGAGGCGTTCTCCTTCTTCTAGCTCGTCTGGTTCACTAGGTTGGAGCTTGGTGGTAGCAATGGTGGCACTGGATTCCACATCGATGATCCATCTTCCCCTTTCTAGTTCTAGCTTAGAGTCTGAACCTTCATCTGATTCAGAGGCTTTCACTTCTACCATCAATGACTTCTTTGAGAGACATTCAACAGTGTTATGCCAAGGGATCTTATGGAAGTCACACCACTTCCTGGTATCTTTCTTTGTCTTTCCAGTGTCTTTCTTTTCTTGCGGCTTGGACTGGTTGTCCTGATACTGTCCATATTTGCTTTGTCCTTTTTTCTGTGGGTTGGGGCCACCCTTTCCTGGATTTTGTTGTGAGGGGTTCCCAGGCCCAAATTGCTGCGTCTTTTGTTTGAGCTTCTGCTCAATTTTGACAACATATCGATAGGCCGCGCCCAAGGATGAGGCGTCCAAAAATTCCATTTCTATCTGGATGTATCTATGCAGAGTGCCGTGATACTTGAGCGCCATATTTCTCTCTGAATATTTGATAACCAGCTTGGTGTGCAAGGTATCAAAGATATTCGTGAAATCTAGCACTTCTTGGTCCCTTTCTTGCCGCAGTGTGTTCCATTTGGTATACAAGTCGTCATAACTTCTGACAGGGTAGTATTGTTCCTTAATAACATCCCTGAAGGAATCCCAGGTGGCCATGACTATAAATTGTGAGGGTTCCTCTATTTCCTTTTGCTCATGGAAAGTTTCCCACCAATCTTTGATGTGGGGAACGACTTTGATGAGCGCAAAAGTAATCTTTTCTCTATTCGAAAAGTTATGGACAAAAAAATACACTTCTAGTAGATTCAACCACTTTTCTACAACATATGCATGTATATGAAATTCAAATATAGGAATACCTAAGTTTATTTTTACCTTGAAGGGGGTGGCACCTCTGCTCGAAGAAGATGCGTCGCCTTTTGGTAGCCGTCGAAGGATTTGCGAGAAACTATCCATCATCTCATTCCTTTGTTACATGAGGGATTCCTCAATAAACAGTTTGAAAGGATATCCCATCCCATAATATTTCTTTTCTCCTGCCATGATAGGTCACTTGGGTGTGTGAGAGCTTTTGTCCTCAAGAGAAACAAGCTTGAGACCCAACTCTTTGTACTCCAATCTCGTTGGGGACATGCATTAAGACGACAAGGAGCAGACCGCTCTGATACCACTGATTCAGATTTTATGAGTAGAATGAAATGAATATAGATTATTAACAGATTCTTAACAAAAAATAACAGAGATACAATAAAATTGGTTTTCTATTCAATAAGGAAATAAGTTGAAACTGTAAAATGCAGCGGAAACAAGCTTGCTGGAATGGTGGCGACTGATCTCTGAAAAGAGATGTCACAGCTACACTCATTCACAAGAAGATAATTAAAATGAGGCTATAAAGGAATTTTTACAATAAACAGGAATTCCAAAAACCCTATACATCCAAAAACCTAACCCTAGGAGATGAAGCGCCAAAAGTCATGTGGGCCTCGTTTGGGTAAGTTAGTACATCAACTTCCCGGGGTCGTAACTTTTTCATACGATCTCCGTTTTAGGCGTATGATAGCCTGTTGGAAAGGTATAGTTGAGGAGATTAATTTTTTTGTCTAAATAATGCCTTCATATATCATTGATAATATCGATCCTGAAAAACATTCAATTAGGCCGTCAAAATGGCCCCGAAAGTTAAAACTGCTAAAAATAGTAAATTGCCAAAATTGTCAGAAAACTATTTTGAGCCAGTTGAAAGTGGTGGGTGGTCATCGATATCCACCTGGATCAATCCTTCATCATTAGGAAGAAATGGTCTCCATTGCGTTGAGTTCCCCCATCAGATGAGGAAATTTCTGCTGAATTTGGCCCTTGGTGAGCCACTTGCCTTGGTGAAGGAGTTGCCCTGCTTTGACGACACGATAAAGATGGATCCTTTCCTGTCGAGTGCCCTTGATATGTATGTCCACAATTTGATCACTAGATTCCTGTTGTATGAATTTGGGGTTGAGCGGTGTTGGTGTCAACTTCTCTGCTACGTCTGAGGTGTTCAATAATGGTGTGAAATAAGGGCGAAAGAGGTCCATGTTGAACACTGGGCCTAGGCCAAGGAAATGAGGAATGTTGAGATCAAAATAATTATCCCCCATGGCCTTGGTGATGGTGTACGACCCATAACAGAGTGGGCGAAGCTTCCTATGGGGTCCTGTAAAGTGGTCTTTCTGCAAGTGAAACCAAACTTTGTCACCTACTTGAAACTAATGTGGCACCTGATGTTGATCATGGCGCTGATTGTACTTATCATTGGCATTCTGTAGGATATCTTTAACCTGTTGGTGGATGTGTTGGATCCACTCAATGAACTGGGTGGATTTTTCAGCTTCATTTGGAGTAGGAGATGAGTTGGTCGAGGTGACTGCAAGGGGAAGTGCAACATATATGGGACCCAATGGTTGGAATCCCAATCCCACCTGAAAGAGGCTATGGATGGTTGAGCTATGTAGGGCTAGGTTGTAGCTATGTTGGACATAGGGAGGGCTCTCATCCCATGTGCAAGGGTGCTTTGAATTATACATGCGAAGGATATGCACAATCATTCGATTTACGATCAATCTTACTGAAGTATTTCCCCCCCATGAGTTGATCAAGGAGGTCTTCAATTCGAGGAATCAGGTACCGGTTTCTGACTGTGATTTTATTCAGAGCTCGCTAATCAATGTAGAGTCGCCAGGTTCCATATTTCTTCTGTACCATCACGATTGGGCTCCCGCAAGGTGATGAGCTGGGACGGATGAGCCCTTTGTGGAGTAGTTATTGGATTTGTCACTTGATCTCCTCATTCTCTAAGAGAGAGTGATGATAGACTGGCCCATTGGGAAGCGATGCACCGGGCATCATATCGATGGGGTGCTTGACCTGACAGTGTAGAGCTACCTCGGTAGGTGAGGAGAAGATATCTGAGTATTCTTCCACGAATTTATTTACTTGCTTCTATTGTGTGGAGAGGTCGGCTGCAAATACCCTGGATGTGGCTGTGATCTTTCGCTTATTATGAGAACGAATCATAAGGAAGACAAACTTCCCTATCTAAGAGATGACCTTCCTGCATTTCTTAGCAGAGATCAAGGAAATAACACTAGGTGGGATTGCATCGGGTATCCTATACAATTTCCTGTTCAAAGTAATAATAACACTACAAGGCCTAGACTCATATACAACATGACATTTCCATAAATAAGGTTGGCCCAAAAGAACATCAAAAACTTCGAGAGGAGAAACATCACACAATACCTCATCTTTGAAGGGCTTGATGCCGTACAACATTTGATACTGTTGGCTGACGCGGAGATCGCTTCCTTGGTGGAGCCATCGAATGGTGTAGGGTTGTGGGTGCTGTGTTGTGGGCAGGGCTAGCTTCTTGGTGACCTCTGCTGAGATGAGGTTCTTCTGGATACCTCTATCCACAATGAAGTGCACTGGGGTGCCTTTTACCCACATCTGTGAATGGAAGAGGCATTCTCCTTCTTCTGGCTTGTCTGGTTCACCAGGCTGGAGCTTGGTGATAGAGACGATGGCACCGGGTTCCGCATCAATGATCTATATTCCCCTTTTTGTTTCTGGCTCAGAGTTTGAACCTGCATCTAATTCATAGGATTTCACCTCGGCCACCAACGACTTCTTTGAGCAGCACTCAACAATGTTATGCCAAGGGCTCTTATGGAAGTCACACCAGTTCCTGGTACCTTTCTTTGTGTTTTCGATGTCCTTCTTTGCTTGCAGCTTGGATTGGTTGTCCTGATGCTGTTCATATTTTCTCTGTCCTTTGCTCTATGGGTTGGGGCCACCCTTTCCTGGATTTTGTTGTTAGGGGTTCCCAGGCCCAAATTTTCGTGTGTTTTGTTTGAGCTTCTACTCGATTTTGATGGCATATCAATAGGCCGCGCGTAAGGATGAGATGTCCAAAAATTCCATTTATATCTAGATGTATCTATGCAGAGTGTCGCGATACTTAAGAACCCGATGTTTCTCTGAATATTTGATACCCATCTTGGTGCGCAAGGTATGAAAGATATTCATTAAAACTAGCACTGCTTGGTCTCTTTCTTTCCACAGTGTGGCCCATTTGGTATACAAGTCATCATAACTTCCGACAGGGTAGTATTGTTCCTTAATAGAATCCCTGAAGGAATCTCAGGTGGACGTGACTATAAATAGTGAGGGTTCCTCTATTTCCTTTTGCTCACAGAAAGTTTCCCACCAATCTTTGATGTGGGGAATGACTTTGAGGAGCGCAAAAGTAATCTTTTCTCTATTCGAGAAGTTATGGACAAAAAAATACCCTTCTAGTAGATTCAACCACTTGTCTACAACATATGTGTCTATCTGACCTTCAAATATAGGAATATCGAAGTTTATTTGTACCTTGAAGAGGGTGGCACCTCCACTCGAAGAAGATGTGTCGACTGTTGGTAGCTGTCGAAGGATTTGCGCGAAACTATCCATCATCTCGTTCCTTTATTGCGTGAGAGTTTTCTCAATCAACAGTTTGAAAGGATCTCCTGTCCCGTCATGTTTCTTTTCTCCTTCCATGAGAGGTCGCTTGGGTGTGCGAGAGATTTTGTCCTCAAGAGAAACAAGCTCGAGACCCAACTCTTTGTACTCCGACCTCGTTGGGGGCATGCATTAAGACGACAAGAAGAAGACTGCTCTGATACCACTGATCCAGATTTTATGAGCAGAACGAAATGACAATAGATTATTAACATGTCCTTAACACAAAATAACAAAGATACTGTAAAACTAGTTTTCTATTCAATAAGGAAATAAGCTGAAACTGTAAAATGCAGCGAAAGCAAGCTTGCTGGAATGGTGGCGGCTTATCTCCAAGAAGAGATGTCACAACTTCACTCACTCATAAGAAGATGATTACAAGGAGGATCTGAAGGCATTTTTACAATAAACAGGAATTCCAAAAACCCTAGACATCCAAAAACCTAAACCTAGGAGATGAAGCGCCAAAAGTCACGTGGGCCTTGTTTGGGTAAGTTAGTACATCAAGTTCTTGGGGTTGTAACTTTTGCATACAATCTCCGTTTTAGGCGTATGATAACCCCTTGGAAAGGTATCGCCGAGGAGATTCATTTTGGGGGATCAATCATACCTTTGTCAATCATTGATAAGATCGATCCTGAAAAACCTTTATTTGGGCCCTCAAAATGGCCCTAGAAGTTAAAACTGCTAAAAATAGTAAATTGCCAAAATTGTCAGAAAATTGTTTTGAGCCAGTTGGAAGAGATGGGTGGCCACCGATATCCACCTGGATCATTCCTGGTCATCGATCCAAGATCGACGACTAGTAGCAATTATGGGCCATCAATTATCTTGGAGTTTAAAAACCCCACATGGTCTCACAACTACTTAACACTAGTGGTTTTAGTGGGGGGAACACAATTCACATTGATTGGTTATGATTCCAATTGAACCCATTCAAAAATCATCCATGTTTGGGCCCGTAAACCACTTATGTGGCGTGGTTGTCTAGTCACCCTTTGGCCCACCACCGTGAACCTCGATACATGCCTTCTACCATAGTGGACACTTCCGACATATATTATGTCAATCCACATAATTGGTATGGGTCCATGTCACCCTCAATGTCACCACTGACTGGACTAGTATGAAAAAACCCAAAATTTTCAAATTTTTCAATTTTGTCAATAATGTCTAAATTCAAAAATTTAATGCATGGAAAACCATGAAACTATGGAATTTGGCTTCCTTGGGATGAATTTAGACCCTGAGTTCACCAAATTGACATCGTGCACTCACTACGTGTTGGATTTTGTCCTTAACTCAAGGATTTTGCTTGAATTTCCCCATTTTCCCCCAAGCATTTCATAGGTCAAATCTATATCCATGGATTTTAATGAAATCTAGGGCTCTACATGCTTATATCGAGTGCAAATTTTAGGGATTTTAACTCCTGAGGATTAATTTCTCCAAAAAATCAGCAATTTCCCCAATTTCACATGTGGAAATTCTAACAAATAATTTGTAGGCATACTTGCTTCTATGATTTCTAGTATCCAACCCAATGTTACCAATTTGTAGCAACAAAATTAAAAATTCATGCCTCTGTAACTCATGTGTTACCAAATTCAACCACATTTGGGCAATTTCAAACCCACAATTTCTGATTCAAACATGTTTCCCAATTTCTCTCCTTAAGGAATTGTATCTAACATTTAGTATGCAATCGGTAATTTCTTTCATCAAATAGTTGGCACACAACCTACAATTTTTTTTATGTCTATCCCGGTTCTTGGCCCATACAACCCCAATGCTATAAACTTGAGCTCTAATACCACAATGTAGCATAGTTGACTATCACTGTGCCCTTTGGAATGGTGGGGTACCTGGAAATTTTCTCAAATTTCTTGCAATTTGACCTTAAACAATAAATTTGATACTATATATATATATATATATATATATATATATATATATATATATATATATATATATA
>ML805179.1:0-11393 GCA_009831015.1 Picea engelmannii | reverse complement strand
CCACATTCCAAGGGTTGATGAATTCCGTTTTCAAGCCCTTCCTTCAAATATTTGTGTTAGTAATTTTTGATGATATACTAATCTATAGCAAGTCTTGGGAGGATCATGTGCGACATGTTGACAAGGTGCTACAACTACTAAAGGATCAACCTATATGCCAAACCATCCAAATGTTTCTTTGGAGTGAAGGAGGTAGAGTATTTGGGTCATATTGTATCTCATGAAGGTGTCAAGGTAGACCCTATCAAAATTAAGGCCATGATGGACTGGCCGATTCCCAAAACATTGAAGAATCTTAGAGGATTTTTGGGTTTGATAGGTTACTACCGCAAGTTTTTTTGACACTATGGAAGAAGAGCAACACCTTTAATAGAACTAACTAAGAAGGATGCATTTTCATGGACTCCAGAGGAAAATAAAGATTTTGAGCAACTTAAAGAGGTGATGTGCAAAGCTCCTATCTTGACCACTCTAGACTTCACAAAAACCTTTATTGTGGAATGTGATGCCTCGAGAAATGGAATTGGTGCTGTCCTAATGCAAGAAGGAAGGCCCCCGACTTTTGAAAGTTGACCACTCAAGGGACAAGAATTACACAAAGCCATTTATGAGAATGAAATGATGGCAATACTACATGCGTTGAAGAAATAGAATCCTTACCTAATAGGTAGGCACTTCAAGGTCAAAACAAATCATGATAGTCTTAAATACTTCTTGGAACAAAGATTATCTTTAGAAGAACAACAAAAATGGGTAACCAAGATATTGGGTTATGATTTTGAAATCGTCTATAAAAAAGGGAAGCAAAATGTTGTGGCAGATGCACTCTTAAGAAAGGATGAAGATGTTGAGGCCTTTTTCTGTGCTATCTTGATCATCCAACCTGATTGGATAATAGAAACAAGGGATGAATGGAAGAATGACGAAAAAGTGTTGACTCTCATTCAAAGGTTGCAGCAGGATTCCAGTGCATCAAATACATTTACATGGAAAAATGATTCACTATGGTGCAAAGATCGCTTATATTTATGTAAGAACTCCCAACTAAAACAAAAGGTACTATTTGAATTGCACACCTCTCCTGTAGGAGGGCCCTCAGGATTTTTGAAAACCTACCATAGGGTTAAGAAGGAATTTTTTTGGGATGGATTTAAAACTGATGTTCAAAGGTTTGTGGTAGAATGTTTGGTTTGCCAAAAAAATAAGGTGGAAACAATTATGACCCCAGGTCTTTTACAACCATTAGCCATCCCAAGTCAGTGGTAGGAGAAGGTTTCCATGGATTTCATCACAGGGTCACCGAAGTCCGAAGGAAAGATTGTCATCATGGTGATTGTGGATAGACTAACCAAGTACACACACTTTTGTGCACTCTCTCATCCCTTCAAAGCCAGTACAATTGCCACTGCATTCATGGAGATAGTTCAAAAGTTACATGGAAGCCCAAAGATTATTCTAAGTGACATAGATCCCATCTTCATTCGACATTTTTGGAAATAATTATTTTCTTGTTTGGGTACTCAATTGGCTCATAGCTCATCCTATCATCCTCAATCTGATGGACAAACTGAGATAGTGAAAAAATATCTAGAAGTCTACCTTCGTTGCTTTGTCTCTGATAAACAAACACAATGGTTCAAATGGTTACCCTTGGCAGAATGGTGGCATAACACTTCCTTTCATACTGCAACAAAAATGACACCATTTATGGCCCTTTATGGATACCACCCTCCTTCCATCACTTCTTCTCTAAAAGAAAAATCTAAGGTTGAAGTAGTGGAAGAGAATCAACAAAAAATTCTCTAGATATTAAAGGACAACCTATCCATGGCACATAATCGCATGAAACAAAAAGCAGATCAACATCGTAGTGAAAGAAGTTTTGAAGTAGGAGATTGGGTATTTTTAATACTACAACCATAGAAACAGATGTCCCTCAAGCAAGACAAGAAGGATAATAAATTATCACCAAAGTACTATGGCCCTTATAAGGTATTGAAAAAGATTGGTACTATGACATACAAATTGGAGTTTCCTGTATCTTCACGAGTACACCCAGTTTTCCATGTCTCATGCTTAAAGAAGGTTATAGGTGACAAGATCCTAGTTCAAACTATATTGCCAGAAATTGACGAGGAAGGAGAAATCATATTGGAGCCTGAAGCCATCACATGCACAAGATTTCACCAGCTGAGGAATAGATCCATTTTAGAGTATCTCATTAAATGGAGGAAACTATCGGCTGAAGATTCCACTTAGGAAGATGAGTCTTTTATACAGAAGCATCCATAGTTACTCAAGGATTGCAGACAACACTTGTCTCAAGGGGAGGGGAATGTTAATCCCTAAATAGTGGCTCATTACCCCTTAATTAGGGAATATTAGATTAGTAATGTTATTTTATTTATGTTGGATTTATTCCATTAGTTGTAATTATACCTCCTAGTCTTCTATATATACCAAGGAGACATTTTCATTTTGAATTATCTGGGAATTGTACATTTATGTGGGCATAAGGAGGTTTCCCCCTCGAAGAGGCTTCTTATCTGAAGTTCTCTCTTTTTCAAGGCGTTGAGTACTTATTCTGAGGTTTTTCTATGATATATTGATATTTGGTTCTTAACAAATATAATATGTAGAACACAATTATTGAGCAAGCAATAGTAGAACAACAATGATATATCCAGAAAAATATCATAATAATACCAAAACAACAACAGAAAGAACACCTTTATTAATGATAGAAATGTTCACTTGCCTCTTCAAGGGGACAACCTCCAGTAGAGCAGAGCTCTATTACAATAATATCCAAGACAAAATCCACCCATGCTTCCTACACTTATTTATATTAATTCTACCTTCTAAGGAAACTTCTAGAGGAAGATCTTTCTAGAAGCGGGAGATTCTATTAGGTCTTCTTACATTGACTTATTCTCATTTATTTATGAGGTCATATTAACTAATGTCCACCTTTATTACATAGAAAACATATCCTGCTAACTAATAACCCATGGAGAGGGGTTAGGATCAGATACTAACATTCCATCGCCCCTCAAAATAAACCTTGTCCTTAGGGCTACAGGTGCAAAAACTGCTGAACTATGGCTATTGGTTCCCAGGTCGCATCTTCTGGTGATGTATCCTTCCATTTGATCAACACTTCCTTGATGGTTTGGACACACAACTGAAGTTCCTGGTTGTTGATGACTAATTCGGGTTGGAGCCATAAGAATATCTCTTCATCTAATTCTGACAGGATGGTTTGAACTCGACAATTCAGTCCCACCACTTTCTTCAGACATGAAACATGAAACATTGGATGGATTTTGGAAGAATCCAGAAAAGCCAATTTGTAAGATACTGAGCCAATACACTTGATTATCTAGTAGGGACCATAAAACTTGGGTGCCAGCTTATGATGTCCTTGAGATTTGAGAGATATTTTCTTGTAAGTTTGTAGCCATATAAACACCTGATCCCATTACTGAAAAACCATTTCAGAATGATGTTGGTCATCCCATTGCTTCATGCGATTTTGGACCATGTGGATATTATCCTTCATAGCTGCAATGGTGGTTAGTGACTATCAGAGGTTGTTAGGCATACACTGCTTCATATGGGGTCATTTTAGTGGTTGTGTGATATGAAGTATTGTACCACCATTCTGCCAAGGGAAGCCATTACACCCACTAGTGTTTTTTTTTCTGAAGCAAAACACCGTAAGTAGGTTTCCAAACATTTTTTGACCACTTTTTCTACATGAAGAAGGTGGCCATCCCAAGTGTGGCTGTAAATGAGGATGCCATCAAATAAGACCACGACAAACTGTCGAAGGTAAGGTTTCAATAGTTTATTTATAAGACTTTGGAAGGTGGATGGAGCATTGAATAGGCTAAAAGGCATGACCAAGAATTCATAATGTCCTTCATGAGTTCTGAAAGAATTCTTCAAAGTATCAACCTCCTTCATCCTAACCTGGTGATAGCTGGAGAAAAGGTCCAATTTGGTGAAGAAACTGGCCCCTTGGAGTTCATCCAACAGATCATCAATGACCATAATGGGAAACTGATCTTTGATGGTCAGTTTTTTTAGAGCCCAAAAATCAGGACACATGTGCCAAGTACCTTCTTACTTCAAGACCATCACTACTAGTGAAGAATATGGGCTTCTACTATGGCGAATTACACCCACCTTGATTAATTCTTTTACCATATTTTCGATTTCATTTTTTTAAGCAAATGGATATCTGTAAGGTCTTAAATTGGGGGGTTGACTGCCCAGAAGGAGATGGATTCTATGATCATGCTCAGCTCTGGATGGAGGTAAGGTAGTGGGTACCTCGAAGACCTTTGGGTACTTTTCCAAAATAATTTGCAGGCTAGGAGGAACTACCTGGGAGGCCTATTCAATGACCTAGATGGAATTAAATTGAGAAATTACACCATGGTATCCTTTCTTCAACAATATTTCCATCCTGTGAGTGCTGATGATTTCAGGAGAGCTTACTTGGAGACCTTGAAGGGTATAGGAGTAAGCCTCTTGGTGAAAGATCATATATTATTCTTGATAATCTATTGTGATTGGTCCCAAAGTGTGAAGCCATTCCACACTCAATACAATATCAAAACCACCCATGGAAATAGAGAACATGTGGGTTTTGAAATGATAATCACCCATTTGGAGTGTGAAATTTTCACAAAGGCCCCCACACTTCATAGTACCCCCATTAACAATGAGAATATGGAAATTAGAAACAAGGGAGACAAAGCAATGGATCTCATCAAAAAGACTTCAATGAAAAAAATTATGGGTGATACCACTATCAATCAATACCACAACCGGTCTATGTTTGATATAGATCTTGATCTTCAATGTCTGTAGAGCCAAGATACCTGAAAGTGCTTGAAGTGAAATGACTGGTTCTAATGAATTCATAGGATTGACAACTAGATATTCAACATGATCACTAGATGGAGCCTCCTCGGGGTCTGGAGCTTTATATGATG
Source organism: Picea engelmannii (assembly GCA_009831015.1). Lineage (NCBI taxonomy): Eukaryota > Viridiplantae > Streptophyta > Pinopsida > Pinales > Pinaceae > Picea > Picea engelmannii. The sequence goes on along the minus strand of ML805179.1, from coordinate 6,387 downwards.
GGATGTCTTCATAGGAAGAGGAAGCTGATGCATCAATCTAGAAAAAAATTTCTTCTCGACATTTATGCCCAGGTGCATACTTTTCATCACAATAGTATAAAATTCCTTTCTTGCTCCATTCCACCATTTCGATTAGAGAGACATTTTGGAACTTCAAGGTTTGTGTTGGAGTTGGGGTGGCCCCTGGGCGAGGACGAATGGAAAATGGAGCCTTAAAGGATGGTGCCTGAAGGATGGTCTTTGCTTCCTTGGCTAATTGAAATTCCTGCAACCAAGTAGTAGGATGGTTCATACTCACTTGAGCCTTGATGGCATCCTTTAATCCATTGATAAAACATTCAAGGTAAAATTCATCAGATAATCCCATAGTTATGATAGCCAACTATTCAAATGATGTGATGAAGTCTGATATTGATCCAATTTGGCATAGCTTTGTGAGATTTCCCAAAAAATGAGATTCATGATCAAAACGGGCACAAACAACTTTGGTGAACATGCTCCAAGTGGGGAATCCCGGATAACACTTCTTATTCCACTGCCACCATTTCCACCATTCTTGATCTAAGTATAGAACCCCAACATGGAGTTTGGTCTCATCATCCTGAATATCATGGAGGGAAAAGTATTGTTCCATTTGAGATACCCACCCAACTGGGTTAGAACCATCAAATTTATGCATGTCAATTTTTGGCACCTTATTCCAAGAGAGTGAAGATCCTCAAGGGGAGTGGGACGACTGAGTATGGCCATGATGGGAAGGTTGTGGGTCAGCTGGAATGTACTCAACATGCTTACCCTTGAGGTTGTGCAACAACTCTTCTAGTTGTTGGAAGAGTGATTGCTGGGATACCTTGATGGATTTAAGGTCTTATTCTATGACTGTTGTCCTAGACTCCAGGTCGACACAGCTCTGGGATTGGGTAACCAATGAGGGGTTGGGTGGAAAATATGGGTCACAAAATTTGATAGGGATGAGGGTGATCAATGCAAAAAAAGGAATCCAATGGGATAGGTGTCAAATAAGTGTGTATCATCCTACATGAGGTACGAGATAGTATCTTCCTGAGTGCTGTATAGTAGTCAGGTGACCGATCGATTTATCTATGAAGGGCTTGAATATGCCTAGTCCGACCCATATACAAGTTTTGTCTAATGTGATACCACTCGAAGGGGTACCAACAAGGGTTACAAGGGTGGCCAACAAATGTGTGCTTAAAATCCACTTGTATTTCCTTCATGTATGACTCCCTGACAACGGGTTTATGCATGTGACGACAGATTTTTGTAGCTTAAAGACACATGAAAATGTCTCTACCCTGAAATTTTTTTCCCCCACAAGTTGTGCCCTAGAAAGAGATTTGATACCACTTGTAATATTCTAGACATAATATAATATGCAGAAAAAAACATTGAGAAAGAAATAGCGGAACAACAATGATATATCCAGAACAATACAAAATAATACCAGAATAACACCAGAAAGAACACCTTTATTAATGATAGCAATTTTCACTTGCCTATTCAAGGGGGAAACCTCGAGCAGAGCATAGTTCTATTACAATAATATCCAAGACAAAATTCATGCATGTCTCCTACACTTATTTATACTAATTCTACCTTCTAAGGAAACTTCTAGAGGAAGATCTTTCTAGAAGCGGAAGCTTCTATTAGGTCTTCTTCCATTGACTTATTCTCATTTATTTATTAGGCCTTATTAACCAATGTCGACCTTTATTACATAGAAAACATATCTTGCTAACTAATAACCCATGGAGAGGGGTTAGGATCAGATCCTAACACAAATACTCTATGATGTATGTTCACACTCGTCTTTGCCTATTTTTCTAATATTGAGATATACCATTATTTATATAAAACATCACTTTCTACTTCTTTTCTTGCCTCATGGGGTGAAGCCATATGGGTGCTTTTGTTGTCTATTAGTAATGGAAAATGGTGCTTTATGTGTTTTTTTACTTACCACCTCATGGTTGAAAACATGCTATGTTTTACATCACAACATGGAACATCTTAAGTCTTATAGTCGTTATCTATTTTATATTTGGGTGGTGTGTTGTGTAAATTTCAGATTTTCCAATAAAAATTCCATTTCAGGTTATTCCCTTTGAAAGAGGGAATGTATGGGAGCATTTGCCTATGGATATGACATCTTGCTTGTTTAAAAGCTGAATTTTCTATTTGGGAATGTCACTTGTTCCAATGGTGAGATAATGTATGATGGAAAATGTTACTTTATCTGTAGTATGATGACCTTGAGAAACCAATCTACATGTATATCAATTCCATAGACACTACTAAGGTTGTTTTATTACTTTTACATAGACTTGTCACAACCAATTTTTATTATGATATTCTTCTGTTGCATATAGTTTTTGGACAAGACCTTTACCCATTTGTTCCAAGTAACAAAGATAATTTTTTATATAGTTATTTTGATATGATCCTCATTGAGATTATTTTTCCTTTATGTTGATAAGATTTTATTCACTCTCATCATTAACTTTATCCATTATTACATGTCTTCGCTAATGAGTACATTACATGTTTAGACATCCTTGAGATAAAATTTGGACATCAAAATGAGAATGTATTTTTTTGTAATTCATCATATTTCCCTATAGATCCTACAATTGATATTCTATTATATTCTATAACTCTAGATGCTACACTAATAAAGAATTTTATCTGATGATAGTAATAGGAGTAATTCTATCTAATTAACTAACCTTAGGACATGAGTACGAGTACCAGGGTATGAGAAATAGGGTATCTTCCTTTAGTAATGTTTTTTGGGGAGTTGACTTCGAAATATCAGAGGTATTTGAAGGTGCTTGGACCTTCCAATTTTGAGCTACCCTGGCAATTACTCTACATGACTTATTTATTTCTCCAATGAACACACCTTCTTATATGTTTTAACATTGGTTTTCTATTTTAAAATCAATATTTGTAACATCATGTGCACATTTTTTGTTTGAAGTGAGTCATTCCCAATCTTCTCTTGTGCAATAGAAAAGTGAATAGACCAAAATAAACAAGCACGAGTTCATATTGACCTATATAATTTGGCTGAGTGTCATTCTATTCTAGGAAATGAAATAGCAGGCAACATTACTGCAATCTTCATGACCATTGGCCAATTTCCCTATTCTATATTATAATTTTTCTCTCTATTAAAATTAATTAAACTATTTGCATTTTTGTGGATTAGTTGTCATGTTCATCAATTGTTCTCTTGATAGACATATGATTTCATGTTATTTATTGTATTTTGATTCATATGCTTGTATATAGGTTTGTAGACATGTTATCTATTCCTCTTCAAAGATGCAAGTTTCCAAGCAGGTTATTTCAGGTATGCATTCTTCTATTTTAGATCACATTGCAACATATTATGTATTTGATGAGGGAAAGGATTCGATGGGTGGAATCAATTATATTCATATGTTTTTAAATGTGTATGTCCATAACTCTTTGACATTTCTAAGCATATTTAGTAATATATTACACCCTATTCTTATAGGTCTTACATATGTGTATATTGATTTAGTCTATTAATTAGGGGCACTTGAAATCTATAATTCAAAAGAAAATATTTGTACAAAGTAGAGCTATGTTCACTCATTACAATGCTTATTCTATTGAATTTATGTTGTTTGAGTTTTATAATTGTTTGGGTGTTAAATACCAAACACTCACTTGCATTAGTTTTTGTTTGAGAAATATTCCTCTTTTCAGTTGCACAATGAGTATTGAGAATGTGCTGACTTAATTTTAACATCATTCACAAGAAGAATACATTTTTTTTGTATATGTTTTATCAATGTTTGATGCTAAAGACATCATCATCCCACTGATCGAACTATCCTCCTCATTCCACCTCTACCTATATATTCCCTGCATCCCCTCTTCAAAATTCTTTTCATTCCCTATTCAACATATGATATCCAACCCTCGATCTCTAGGGAATGATTAACAAGCATCTCAAGCATCGGTACAAAGTTGTTGTACAATTTAACTATTGAGTTTTACATATTGTGTAAGGTATCATATGTAATATAATAAGAAAAAATAGAAATTTGTTGCAACAAATACCAACAAAAGAACAAAATATAGAGAATAACAACACCAACAATCATACCTTTATTGATAGAAATCCAAGTTCAATTGCCTCTTTGAGGGGTAAACCTCTATCTGAGAAGAGATCTATTACAATAATTCTCAAGACAAGACCTTGTCATGCCTTCTACTCCTATTTATACTAATTCTATCTTCAAAAGAGAATTCTATAGGAAGATCTTTCTAGAAGCAAAAAATTCTATTAAGTCTTCTTACATTAGACTTGTTCACATTAGAGTCAAGGCATTATTTACTAATGTCGACCTTTATTACATACAAAACATATTATTATACCTACGTGAGGGGTTAGGGAGGTTAGGTCCCTAGCATCCCCCCCCCCCTCTTGAAAAATAGTTTTTTCCTCAAGGTTTTAGGTGGGAAAATTGTTGCAGAATATTAACCGACTCCGATGTGGCATCTTCTGGTGGTGTATCCTTCCATTGAAATAAAACATCCTTGATGGTGCACTGATGAATATTATTCTCACTGTGTCTAATACCGCTTGGGGATGCAACCAAATGGAGCCTTCTTCATCCAATTCAAGGAGACTGGTTTGAGTTTGGCACTTATTTCCAATCACTTTCTTGAGGCATGAAACATGAAAAAAAAGATGGATCATAGAGTGATTGGGTAGAGCTAACTGGTAGGCGACCAATCCCACTCACTTAAAATTTTTATAAGGACCATAAAACTTCGGGGTGAGTTTCTGACAATGGTCATCTTTGAGTGAATTTTTCTTATATGGTTGTATACAAAGAAACACCTAGTTCCCTTCAAGAAATTGACATTATGAATGACGTTGATATGCTTGTTGCTTCATGTGATTACGATCCATGACAATATTTTATTTAAGGGCACAAAGAATGTTAGCTCTAAATGTAATTGTGTGGTCAACGTCCTGAACCTTAGAGACATAGGGAAAGCAGGATATAATAGACAACACATTTTGACCATAAACCACTTCAAAGGGATTCATGCGAGTATCAAAATGGTAGAATTTGTTGTTCTACCATTCGGCTAGTGGTAACCACTAAGCCCATTAAGTTTGTCTGTTGGATGAAAACCAACACAAATAGGATTCCAAGAATGTTTTGAAAACTTTAGTTTGTCCATCAATCTGGGATGATACGCCATGTTGAGCTACAACTAGGTTCCTTGGATCTTGAACAATTCTTGCAAAAAAATGTTGGTGAAATTGGGATCATGGTCAGAGATAATAGAGTGAGGCATGCCATGGAGTTTGAAGATATTATCCATAAAATTTTGAGCCATTGTAGATGTTTTGAATCGGTGTTGGAGGGTACATAAATGAGCATATTTGAAAATGTGATCTATTACAACCACGATGATAGACTTATTTCCTGATTTGGGTAAGCCAACAATGAAGTCCAATGAAGTCCATAGAAATATCTGTCCATATAGCATGTGGGCTAGGGATCGATTGGAGTGTGCATGGAGTTTTGAATATTTCACCCGTATTCCACTGACAAGTGTCACATTTGACCATAAAGGTGTGCATGTCCTATTTCATTCCATCCCAAAAAAAAAGAGTGTTTGACCCATTCATAAGTTTTGTGAAATCCTGAATGCCCAACTGTGGGTGAAGCATGAAGTTTCAAGAGCTCAATGGATTTAAGGTGAGACTTTTTTCTTAAATACAAATGAAATTTATAAAAAAATCCCTCATTGTGTCAATAGTATCAAAGAGAAGTCTGAGGATATTTTTGCAATTGTTGGATTAGACAAGCAAGTTTGGGATCTTGCAACCATTCCTAGAGAACAACTTGTAGCCAATCTAAAGCAATGAAAGAGAGGGAAAAGAGGGACCCTTCTTCTTCTTATTTCCTTGAAAGAGCATCAACAACCAAATTTTAATTCCCCTTCTTGTAAATAATCTCATAATCATAACCAAATATCTCAGTGATCCATTTCTATTGATATAGGGAGGAAATTCTTTGTTCCATAAAGTACTTGAGTCTACGATGATCAATTTTAATATGGAAACGTTTCCCCAATAGATAAGGATGCCAGAGATCCACTACATGAAAAATAACCAACATTTCCGTTTCATAGGTAGATTGGCCCAAATGTCACTTTGAAAGTTGTTGACTAGTGAAATCCAAAGGTCTGCCATCTTTCATGAGGGCTCCCCCAATTTATTTCCCTGAAGCATCACATTCTAGTACAAAAGTCTTGGTCAAGTCAATAAGTATCGAAACAAGAGTTATGTACATATCCTCTTTCAAG
>ML805178.1:115723-164134 GCA_009831015.1 Picea engelmannii | reverse complement strand
AAAGGCTTATCCTATTTTTTAGTAATTTGTAGAGAATTATGTTTTAAGATGATATATGATTAAGCAGCAGTGGGAAAGGGGTAGACCCCTTCTAGACATTTAAGATGATAAAGGCAAGGGATATAGACTTGGGGAAGAAGATATTTTTTGATACCTATAAACATTGGTTCTATTTCCTGAAGTTGCGTCCACAATGAAGTGATCCTTTGGTTTGATGTCAATTCATTTTAGTGTATATGTCAACCTTTTCTATCCCGAGTGAGTTATAACTAGGTCAATGTAAAACCAAGAGATATCTTGTTGTTGGAGGAGATATTTGTTGGATTTGTTAGGAATGGAGATGTATACAGCAAGTATAGACATATTAAGATGTATCAACATAAAAAAACTCATACAAGGAGATAAAAGAGAAAGGCTAAGGATTTAGGTAATATATAGGAAAATTGTGGGGGAAAGCAAGTGCGATTGTTCCCCTTCATAAAATTGGAGTAAAAAAACCCCCCATCTAGAACCCAAAAGGCCATGATGAGAATAGGGATATCTTGTGTAATGAACAAGGGTCTACATAAACAAGAAAAGATGAATTTGGCTTTGAATTTGAAACAGATTTGTAAAGCTACCTGCTTAACGTTGACAAGGAACTTCCTTGTAAGATATGCCTGAGCAATTGCACGAGCACTCAGGAACAACAACTAGTAACCATTATCCTGCAATGGTAATTTAGATTTAGTGACATGCCTTACGATGGTGGCAATATCTCAGGCAACAACTGCAGTGGCAATTTCAGTTGATAGTGCACCCAAGCATAAAAGACTTTTAGAGACACTATCCAACATAGATTCACTAATTTTTCTATACAAATATTGGGAGTGAAGAACCATGGGAGAAAATGTTACAAACAAGAAGTGGAAGTTGAAAATGAGGTGGAGAAGGAAATAGCCAAGAGGTCATCAGAATTTATACAATGTTGCAAAAATGTTTAACATAGAAATACAAGATACTCCAGCAAGTTTTGGAATAATAGTGTTTGAAAAAGTGCAAGTAAATCAATGACAGCTCTTGGCAAATTTCAAACAAGTCCTGTAGACATAGTGTTAGTGTTTATAAGACATCAGGGGGGAGCGTTTATCCCTTGCATCAATGGATGAATACATTTAGGTGGTTGACTATGGGGATTAAAGTGTTTTTGCTCTCATCCCAGTCCTTAGGTCAATTGTTTGTGCATCATAATTTAAGAGGTCCCCATTTTGTCTATTGACTTGTAAAATGGTTGTGTCGGGATTGCCATGACTAAGGGAAGTCTAGGAATCTTAGACAACATGCAAGAAGTCTCGATCTTTCTGCAATCAGATGTCATATTTATTTTATGTATCCTGTGTAAGGAATCTGAAACATTCCAATATAACAATTTTCTCTTTTAATACAAGTAGCTTTTTTCAAAAAAAAAAAAAATACATCGCAATCACCCCACAATGGAAATTTGCATCTGGTTAGGTGAGGTGACTTTCCATAGGCACATCTACTCAAAATTGAAGCTGAAGTAATTTCTGTAATACTGATTCTCATTTATGCATTGGATTTGTTTCTTGATTCATTACTCAAAAAGCTTTAAAGTGATAGCCAGTTTTATGACTATTGATGTCAAATAATCACAGTAATCTAAATAACCAGTGGATTCTCAATTTTTCTGTTCGAACGGCATGATATCCTGAACTATCTCTTGGTATTGCAGGAACTTTATAGGAGAGCCAAGTCAGAAGACTACAAAGTGACCGTTGTAAAGAAAGCAAAGATCCAACTGCACATTGATAAGCCACTCGAGGAACTGGAAGGCATAATAACTGAGATTGGGAGTGCAATGTATTATGACAAGATTCTTGATGAGCATGTGATTGACATTGATTCTGTTGTCAAGGATGTTTTTGGCTTTGAAGCTCATAGGCCTAAATAGCACTAGGGGGTCATGTTAAAATTTTGCCCATCATTTTGTAATTCAAAAGAGTGTTTGTTCATATTGTCAAATAATTATTTTCATTCCCCTGATTTTAGCATCTTAGCCTATTTCTTGTTCACCTACTAAACTGTACCTTCACAAATGATTTCCTTTTTGTGACAAGGAGAGGAAATTTGGAACACTCACCTTTTTTATGTGAGAAGAGCACTTTCATCAGTGTTGCTCCTGGAGTTGTCCCTGAACTGTGGACCACCTAGAAAACTTTTCATTGTCTAGAAAGCAATGACCGACTGCTAGGGAAGTTACAACATTTTCTACTATATTCACCAAGGCATGAGGGAATTTTGAGAAATTGAATTTGATTACAGTAAGGCAATTAAAGTAGAATATAGAGTTAGAAGAAAGTCTTATCCTATTTTTTAGTAATTTGTAGAGAATTATGTTTTAAGATGATATATGATTAAGCAGCAGTGGGAAAGGGGTAGACCTCTTCTAGACATTTAAGATGATAAAGGCAAGGGATATAGACTTGGGGAAGAAGATAGTATTTGATACCTATAAACATTGGTTCTATTGCCTGAAGTTGCCTCCACAATGAAGTGATCCTTTGGTTTGATGTCAATTCATTTCAGTGTATATGTCAACCTTTGCTATCCCGAGTGAGTTATAACTAGGTCAATGTAAAACCAAGAGATATATTATTGTTGGAGGAGATATTTGTTGGATTTGTTAGGAATGGAGATGTATACAACATGTATAGCAATATTAAGATGTATCAACATAAAAAAACTCATACAAGGAGATAAAAGAGAGACTAAAGACGCAGAAGAGAAAGGCTAATGCTTTAGGTAATATACAGGAAAATTGTGGGGGAAAGCAAGTGCGATTGTTCCCCTTCATAAAATTGGAGTAAAAAAACCCCCCATCTAGAACCCAAAAGGCCATGACGAGAATAGGGATATCTTGTGTAATGAACAAGGGTCTACATAAACAAGAAAAGATGAATTTGGCTTTGAATTTGAAACAGATCTGTAAAGCTACCTGCTTAACGTTGACAAGGAACTTCCTTGTAAGATATGCCTGAGCAATTGCACGAGCACTCAAGAACAACAACTGGTAACCATTATCCTGTTGTGGTAATTTAGATTTAGTGACATGCCTTACGATGTTGGCAATATCTGAGGCAACAACTGCAGTGGCAATTTCAGTTGATAGTGCACCCAAGCATAAAAGACTTTTAGAGACACTATCCAACATAGATTCACTAATTTTTCTATACAAATATTAGGAGTGAAGAACCATGGGAGAAAATGTTACAAACAAGAAGTGGAAGTTGAAAATGAGGTGGAGAAGGAAATAGCCAAGAGGTCATCAGAATTTATACAATGTTGCAAAAAAGTTTAACATTGAAATACAAGATACTCCAGCAAGTTTTGGAATAATAGTGTTTGAAAAAGTGCAAGTAAATCAATGACAACTCTTGGCAAATTTCAAACAAGTCCTGTAGACATAGTGTTAGTGTTTAGAAGACATCAGGGGGGAGAGGTTATCCCTTGCATCCATGGATGAAGACATTTAGGTGGTTGACTATGGGGATGAAAGTGTTTTTGGTCTCATCCCAGTCCTTAGGTCAATTGTTTGTGCATCATAATTTAAGAGGTCCCCATTTTGTCTATTGACTTGTAAAATGGTTGTGTCGGGATTGCCATGACTAAGGGAAGTCTAGGAATCTTAGACAACATGCAAGAAGTTTGGATCTTTCTGCAATCAGATGTCATATTTATTTTATGTATCATGTGTAAGGAATCTGAAACATTCCAATATAACAATTTTCTCTTTTAATACAAGCATCGTTTTTCAAAAAAAAAAAAACATCGCAATCACCCCACAATGGAAATTTGCATCTGGTTAGGTGAGGTGACTTTCCATAGGCACATCTACTCAAAATTGAAGCTGAAGTAATTTCTGTAATACTAATTCTCATTTATGCATTGGATTTGTTTCTTGATTCATTATTCAAAAAGCTTTAAAGTGGTAGCCAGTTTTATGACTATTAATGTCAAATAATCACAGTAATCTAAATAACCAGTGGATTCTCAATTTTTCTGTTCGAACGGCATGATATCCTGAACTATCTCTTGGTATTGCAGGAACTTTATAGGGAATCCAAATCAGAAGACTACAAAGTGACCGTTGTAAAGAAAGCACAGATCCAACTGCACATTGATAAGCCACTCGAGGAACTGGAAGGCATAATAACTAAGATTGGGAGTGCAATGTATTATGACAAGATTCTTGATGAGCATGTGATTGACATGGATTCTGTTGTCAAGGATGCTTTTGGATTTGAAGCTCATAGGCCTAAATAGCACTGGGGGTCATGTTAAAATTTTGCCCATCATTTTTTAATTCAAAAGAGTGTTTGTTCATATTGTCAAATAATTATTTTCATTCCCTTGATTTTAGCATCTTAGCCTATTTCTTGTTCACCTACTAAACTGTACCTTCACAAATGATTTCCTTTTTGTGACAAGGAGAGGAAAGTTGGAACACTCACCTTTTTGATGTGAGAAGATCACTTTCATCAGTGTTTCTCCAGGATTTTTCCCTTAACTGTGGACCACCTAGAAAACTTTGCATTGTCAAGAAAGCAATGACCGGCTCCTAGGGAAGTTACAACATTTTTTGCTATATTCACCAAGGCATGAGGGAATTTTGGGAAAACTAATTTGATTACAGTAAGGCAATTAAAGTAGAATATAGAGTTAGAAGAAAGGCTTATCCTATTTTTTAGTAATTTGTAGAGAATTATGTTTTAAGATGATATATGATTAAGCAGCAGTGGGAAAGGGGTAGACCCCTTCTAGACATTTAAGATGATAAAGGAAATGGATATAGACTTGGGGAAGAAGATAGTATATGATACCTATAAAAATTGGTTCTATTTCCTGAAGTTGCCTCCACAATGAAGTGATCCTTTGGTTTGATGTCAATTCATTTCAGTGTATATGTCAACCTTTGCTATCCCGAGTGAGTTATAACTAGGTCAATGTAAAACCAAGAGATATCTTGTTGTTGGAGGAGATATTTGTTGGATTTGTTAGGAATGGAGATGTATACAGAAAGTATAGCAATATTAAGATGTATCAACATAAAAAAACGCATACAAGGAGATAAAAGAGAGACTAAAGACGCAGAAGAGAAAGGTTAAGGCTTTAGGTAATATACAGGAAAATTGTGAGGGAAAGCAATTAAAGCAATTAAAGTGTTTGAAAAAGTGCAAGTAAATCAATGATAGCTCTTGGAAAATTTCAAACAAGTCCTAATGAGGTGAGGAGACAGTGCACACCAAAAGGAATAAATTTCAATTACCAAATTAAAGCCCTCGCGCGGAACCTTCCAAGTTTCTTCTGCTCTGAACACTGAACAGGCGGCTCCACGAACCACCAGGCTAATAACTGTAACAAATTCTAGTTTCTAACTTTCTTCTGCTCTGAACAGGCAGTTCCACCACGGTCCACTAGCATCTATTGCAGCTTGCCCTCTTTCCAAATTCTGGTCGGGAAATAAACTCGAAAATTCAATATATGTAAATCGGGCCTTGGGGATTTAGAGATTTTCTATAGTAGACTCTGTAGTTCTCACAAACGAACCAGACAAGTAACAAAGCTATGATTTTAACCTGATGCCATACAATTTATACCAGGTGGGAGGGCCAAAATGTAGCTACCCAGTGCCCATACCAAAAAATCTGGGCGAATTAAACCATAAACCTCGATTTTACCAAATGGCAGGGCGAAGAAGCTATCAAAAATTCCCATACTTCTAGAAATTTGGCTAATGGAAGCTTATCCCTCCAAATTTTAGGGGCAAAATATAATTTTTTTTCCTCTATCTCCCCTAAAAACAAGGGCTAACCCTGTACACGATTTTTCCCCTAAAATAAATTACGGGCTAATGATATAAGTTTTAAAAAATCGCTTTAATACAAAAAATTCGCCCAATAAAAAATTGGAAGCCCCTAAATTTCGCCCATGAGCGAAATTTCACCCCTAAAATCATCTATGAAATTTTCTTCTCCCAATCCTATGATTACATTCATTGTTTCATCGACTTGTAAGAAGTAGGTTGTGATATCTTCATCTTCCTTCATTTTTAGTTGTTCGAACTGACCTTTGTAAGTTTGAAGCTTTGTTGCTTGTGACTTTTGAATCTCCTTCATAAATATTTCGAAGCTTGTCCCAAATATCTTTAGCAGATTTACAATGTGCAACTTTGGTGAATATCATATCACTGAGACCATTCAAAAGTGCATTTATGGATTTCGAATTATTCTCACTGAGTTTCACTGCTTTGTCATTTTTTGGTGGAACTGTTGGTGCTGTGTATCCATCTACAATTGATTGTCAAACTTGAAATCCCTATGCCTGTATATATGCCTTCATCCTTATGCTCCAAAAATCATACTTTTGTCCATAAAACTGTGGTATTCCATTTTTATATGAGTTGGTACTCTCCATGATCTACCTTTCAGTGGTTAAACTGATTTCTGAAGGAACCTGCTCTGATACCAATTGTTGGATTACTGAGAGGGGGGGTGAATCAGTAATAGCATAATTATAATCCTTTTTCTTCAAATGTTATATCAATGTATAATTATTATCCAATAATGAGAAGTAACAATCACACACATACACAGTACACCAGTGTTTTGCATGGAAACCCAAATCAGGAGAAAACCACAGAATGTTTTTTCTTATATGTCTTGAAGAATTACATTCATTGAAAGCACCAACTTCCTTTGTTTTCCAACTGCAACTGGAAGGAGGCTCCAACCCCCTAGTTTCTCGGGCTACAACCTAAGGGAAGCTCCAACTCCCCAATTCTCTGGCTACAACCAGAAGGAGGCTACAACCCCCAATGTTCTCTGGCTACAACCACCTGTCCTTGCCCTATCCTACCACCCTGAAGTAGAAGTAGAATGATGGAACCACTGTCACACTATCAGTGTGAGATATACCGTTGTAAACCTGTACCAATAAATCTAAACCATGCATCAACCTGTACCTCAACCTATAATCAACCTGTACCATAAACAAGTGCATCAACCATGCACCAACCTATAATCAACATGTACCATAAACATCTGCATCCAACCATGTACCAAGTATGTACCAATCATGTGTCAACTACTCATCAACTATGACTCATCAATATGTACCAACATCATCAACTATACACCTCATGTATGTGCACCAACTCATCAACTACTTGTCTCAACCATGTACTCAACATGTACCACAACCAAAAGCCCTCATCAATTTAATCATCCAAATCTGATTTGTAGCTCTGTAATAGACCCGGTGTATATGATCACATTCCTACAAACCTTCCTTAACTTTAAAAACAAGAGACTAGCATTTTCATCAAACTTTTCTTTAGTCTCACATGCCTAGTTTTGGATTAGTCAACAACCATGAATTGAAGTAATCATAACTTTGAACCTGTAATGTATAAATATCTGAAACTGATACACAATGTTATTCATTGTGTTTAATGCAATTCATCCAAGTTTCACTACTTTGAACCTCTCAGAAAAGGATTTATAGCAAAAATGGCATACCTTGCTGAATTCTGGCTTATTCTATACAACGACCTTGTAGAGCGTGCCCCACACAAAATATTTGATAAAATGAACTAAAACTATTACAAAGACTACTACAGAATGTACCCTAACCAACACATTTGGTCTCACTGAATTTGGATCTGTTATGAATAAGTTATGACGTTTTTACCCGAAACACCTGATTTTGACTAGTTTCAGGACTAGCCACAAACCCTATTTTCCACGGAGTGTAACTCTCAAAATACAACGACCCACAAGCTGAATTTTTTTCCATAGATACTGGGATATGGTTTCTCACTTTCATAAAAATTTCATGGTCTGAATCATTATATAAAAAACTTTATAGCGAAAATGGTGAGATGACCTGTAAATAACATACCTTAGAAAGCGCCATCAAAAGAATTTATCCTTCCTTGCATTTTGGCCTTCTTTTCTTCACCTTCACTCAGAATTCCGGTTTAGATATACTTGGTTACCTCAGACACATATAGATATTCAATATTCTCAAGTTTGATTCAAATGAGAGAGACTTGTCTCTTATTTATACTCTCCAAGTAGCTTCCTTAAAAACATCTTCTAGGTCACTTGGCCCACTTTCCTTATTTTAGGGTTGGGTCCACTTCTAATTTCTCCATTAAATTTATTATTGAAATAATTTATTTTGTATTCACTTTGAATTATAATACACCCATCACTTCACTTTATTATTTACCTTTTAAAATCTCTTAAACCACTTTGACTACTTTGACCTTTTGGGGCTTCTAGATGACATATGAGGGTCCTCCAACTTCGTAAGGCCATAACTCTCAAACCGTGAGGAGTTATGTGATGTTCTACATACCACAAAAAATGGCATGACATGTACTATCCATATAGAATAGTATTATCCTAAAATATATCATAACTCATACCGTTACCCATCAAACAAACTTGGGTCCATTACCCAAACCTGGGGTCTCCAACTTCTCATGGCCATAACTCTCTAACCGTGAGGAATTATGTGGCGTTCCACATACCACCGGAAATGAAATGACAAGAAATATCCATCTAGGATATTTTCCCTGACAAAATCACTTTCCTTCATCTCATTATTCCATAATTAAGCATGGGTTCTCTTACTTCACAAAGCGTCTTCCCGTGAGGGCTTTCACCATAAGGGGACCACTTTGGAGTTCATCCATATTTACTTCTTATCAACCATGAGAAAACAATAATGAGTCATATTTGCATCAAACAATATTGGGTCCATTACCCAAGCCTTTGTGCTACGGGGTTTTCTTCAAGGGTTGACATCAATGACAACCAACCTTAATCAACATTATTATCTTAAGAACCGTGTTCTTCAATGCCATAGAACTGAATATGGATTCTACAAAGTATGAATTTGTAGACTTTTTTGTTTATACCACATGTACAAATGAATCAAACTGTAAATACAACTCAACTCTACAGAGAGGTATGTTTCTCAACTTACTAAAACATAAATCAGGGTCATCACAAAGCTTTTAATGTATCTCTTTGGTCTGTTTCAGGTACTCGACTCATATGTCATCAAGATAAAACTTCTCAGTTGAATGTTGGAAATGTATTTTAGTCATATCACTCATTTGAGGCTTTATACATACTAACAAATGAACCCTGACGAGATTTATTTGAATACTTTGTTCTGAGAAAAGAGACAAAGCTTAAGTCTTTTAGAAAGAACTAAAAAATTAACATTAAACATTTGTCACACAATTAATTTCCTATATAGAATTGTCCCATGGGATTTAGAGAAAAAATGGCATTGAATAAAGAATCTACAATCTTATCTTTAAAACATAATAGTGTATGTGGTAATACAAAATATCCTCAGATGGTAGTTATACAAGATGCATTTTTGTATGAGATTTATAGATTACATTGTTGTAGAAATATATTTAACTCTGCAAATAAGATCATGTATACACAAATCAATCAACATGTATTTACTAATGAAAAATTAATGAAGCAAATCAAAAGTAAGTATTGTACATTCAACCCAACTTACCAAGAGAGGTGGGCCCTTGCCTTTCCAAGTAATGAGTGAAGCAAACACTCAGAAACTCAAAAATACAAAGATATCATGAACCAAAGACGAATTTGGATTAAAAATAAATGGATCTAAAACTTACATCACTTTCATCATAAGAATGTAGTGTTCAAAAATGTATTAAAATAGGTACTAAGCACATTACAATGGCATGATATCCCTAGCTATCTAGTCTCCTACAGTGTATCACAAAATATATATCAAGATTTGGGTCTTCAAAATATTACATCGACTCCTCTTTCCTCGTAGATCTAGGGAAAAAATAGATAAAAAATCATGGTATCATATTGATCTGGAATTCTCCAACCACCAATACAAACTTAGGAGAAATGACTAGATCAAGACTTAATGTTTTTGCCTCCAAATATCTGAACTGCAACTTGTTGAATATCTTGGAAAATGGCCCACAACATAAATATAGGTAAACCCGGGTTGGGAAAACTTCATTATCTCCCTAGATGTGCCAAATTTGAGAATTTATTTGAGTGTGGCCTAAATTAGGCCCTTCTTCACAAAACCCATATCGTGGATTTTTTAGATTCACTTCCATTTCCCTGGGATTTGTACCCAAAGTTGACTGCTACAGATTTGGCACAATCTTGTCGGAAATAACCTCTGACCACACTGGGAGGCTTCTATGTTGGACTTGGGTGCGAACTAGTATGTCAACATCCATGTTGGCATTCATATCTACAAAACCCAAGTGGTCGAATCTAATTTGGGTGCGTGCAAGTAGGAGAAGCTATGAACTCGGGTACCCAGATGTATGTGTTGGTGTGGGAATATATGCATTGGCGTGGGAATAGATGTAATAATAGAAAGGTGAGCATGAAATTTATCATTGGTAAAATAGATAGCCTAAAAACCCTAATTAATTCACTAATATCTTAGGAAAATAACAAAATAGACAACTTTTACCTCATAACACTTGTCAAGGGTCTTAGGCTTGAAAAAGGTGAAAATAGATTATAGTAAGCTAGGTTTAGATGAAAAAATAGGGTATTGGTGGAAATAGGTGTTTGGTGAGTGAAAAAATGGGATCTCAACATCACCCCCACACCAGTCCATTTGCATGTCCTCATGCAAAGACGTAAAAAAACTAATCAAAATTGGAATCTTCCCTCTTCAACCACTAAGAGAGCCCTGCTGCGTTGATCAATATGTTGAGGCCTGAATTTTTCTTTCCCAACCTGCAACTCCTTCTCCTTTGAAATATTTTCTCTGTTTGAAGCATTTTATTTATATTTCTATTGATGTTATTATTTTCTAACTGGAGTTTCTCAAGTTCTTCCTGCAACTTCTTGCTCCTCCCTTTCAATTGTTCATTTTCTCTTTCTATGCACCTCTTTAAAGTGGATAATTCTATCGCTTCATGTTCCAACTTCTTAATTTTTTTTCCTTTCTTCTTAATATTATTTTCCAAAGGTATTTCAACAACAAACTCTTCTAAATAAATGTTTGATTCTTCATACTTATCCAATCCTCTCTTGGAAAGTCCATGAATAACTATACTTGGGGTCTTTGGAGTTACAGGCTTATGTTTCTTCTCAGAAGATTGGTGAACATCCTCAAGAACTCTGTCATTAAAATTTATTTCTCTAAAGAGATATAAAATTATCTTTGTCCTACTGCTGGTATGCTTGGTTCAACAGGGTCGTTAATCTCTTTGTGACTAGGTTCTAAAGATGATGTATGCAACAGAGCCTGACCCTTAGTCTTTTGTCACTTAGCAATCTTAAAGAGATTTGTAATGGGTAGATTATATTCATCATCTAAATAAATTGGGTCTTCCTTTGTTGTAGACTGTGGGTATATGGAAGTCGATTTAACCCTCTTTTTCAAATGAAAAATTTCTTCTGGTAAAACAATTCCTACGTTAACTTGTTTAGCCATATTTCGAGTGATTATTCGAACTGAAGGGGGTGTAATTAATACCCTAGTAACAGAAACTCCTTTTGCAGACTTTAAATTCCTCGATATTATCGAGTGAGAGATGAATTCCTTGGCTCTAAGAGAGTTGAGGTCTTCATCATAGTCAATTTTCTTAGTATTTCTACTTGGTTTCTTTGGACTCTCCATGACAATTATAGCTATCTGATCTACAAATGCATTTTCATTCAAAAGTGTTCCCAAGTTTCATTTTTTTTCCAAAGCTCTGCCTCCACTAGCAACTTTATCAAACCATCATGATATAATCCATTTTGAGGGTTTTGATTGTTTTTCTTTACCATTTTATACATCTTCTCTAAATGTTTCCAGAGGCAATGGAAAAAACTTATCAGATCCTTATCTTCAAAATGAAGTATTTTTATAATATGATATTGATATGTGAAAGAATACCTCCATTAACAAGTCAAATACCTCTACAAAACTGCAAATGGAATTTTCCATTCATCCACAATCATTTTCAAATGTGGCCATCACACAGGGATTTTACCTGGGCTGAGTTATAACAAACACTAAGGGAAGCGTACAAGGTTCTGTTTGCAGACACTAATAAATTTGAAACCAAACTGAGTTGAGTGTCAATCTTGAGAATGGATGGATTGGATAATAGGCACAAAAATATGGTGGTTGGAAGTGATAGCATTCTAGCTTGTTTAGAATCCCTTCGGTAATACCAAACGAGCTCCACAATTGATTTATAGACATTTTTTGTTCATGGGTAATTGTTAAAAAATTATTTGAGATGAGAATGATGATTATGGAGACTTAGTGGGGATTGTCTCGAGGCTTGAAGGTCTTATCATAGAAAAATATTCATTGACATATGTGGAAAATAGTATGACCAATTCATGCAAAATGAACCACCATGGGAGACTAATGTAACCTCAAATGATTCAACCAGTTGTTACATGTGATGGATGATATTAACAATAGAAATGAGTGTATGGAGGAGTGGGAATGTAATGCATACAAGTGGAGAATGGGGATAGGTGAGGATATATTGCATATAGGTAATATATACAAAGGTCATCACAAAACGTTATATGGAAGTAGTGTAAATATGAATATAAGTCATAGGTTTAAAAGGTACAAATATAACACATGGATATAGGGTATGGACACATGGTAATAAAACATTAAGTATGGAAAGCACGGAGAGGCTAGACATTAGAAAGTTGTTTAAATAACATCCCTTGTCCTTAATAATCCAACCAGAATTCAAAACCAATTTTACCTTAAAATGTCATTACCCAATTTTTTAGTGCATATGTATAATATGAATGAATGTAGGAAATGATGAAACTGATGTTGTTTTTGTGTTGATGTTGTAGGTGCCCAAAGTTGGAGAATAAAACCATACTTTTCTCTTCTTATCCAAAAATCTTCTTTTAAAGTGTAATTATAGTGTTCTAGTACCTGCACTAAATTTCTTATGTTGGTGCGGGAATATTGTCAATTACTAAAATTTTCCAGTTTTAGGTACATAAATGTTGTAGGGTGTTGTTCTACTCCTCTGGTGTCCTGAATACCCTACTGCTTTGTCTTAATATTGAGTTTCCATGAATACCTACAAATTATTAAAATAATTTTGAAATTATTGGTGGAATGCAGGATGCAAGCCAAAATCCAAGGACTGTAAGTTGGTATCATTGTGACAAGAATGTCATACCATCTATAATGTTTTAGCGCACCAGCATAAAAAAATATATAAATTGATCAAACATAAAGTACATACAATGCTAGATTCATTTAAAAATTCCAAATACACACTTGATGACAATTAGAATGAATGCACGAAAATTTTCAGATTTGAATAGTTTCCAAGGATCACTTATGAATATTCCCCCTACGAGTGACCAAGATAATTCAAGCATAACCCACATAAAATATTTTTAATCATCTTTTATGTTCTATAGCATATATTTTTATTTCCTTGGTTATACAAATTTCATCAAAATATTAGCAGCACTTAGAGAGCCCTGTATAAATTAGAGTAGGGATTTTCTTCTTTTCCTTTAAAAAGGAAAAAAAAAGTATCAACAGTCTCAACAAATGAAAGCCCCATAGGAAATCAACCATCCTTTTCTAATCTCAAAATATTTACAATCATTCAAGTAATAAAGATAAATTTCATAGTTGAGTATATTAGGCTTCTAATATCATGGTCCTACTCTTAAGATAATACATTTTATATATAGTATGAATTGGATGATAGGGTCTTCGGTCAACTTAGGGTTATCTTAGGTCATGGAAGAAAATATAAGACCATGTCTCTACATGTGGTCATGTAAAGGTCAAGGATCTATGCATGCACATGACAAGGATCTGTCCCATCTTCTTTAACAGTTGATGGTTATAACAATAAATTCAATTACTAACTAATACTCACAGTGAAAAAGAAAGAATCTATCTAAAAGAAAGATGGAAATTACTCAGACATGTGTTCGAATTAGTCAACTTGATCAGGTTAGTCAAACCCTCATATAGGTGTGTTACTGACCTAAAATAGGACTAACCAGTCTTAAGAGAAACTCCATAAATATGAACTATTTTAAATCCAATACACTCGCCTTCACATCAAGCATGGAAGACTTATTTGGTGCTATTGCATTCTTACATCAAGAAAAGGTTCCTAAATTGAAGGGGATGACTCTGTATAAGGCTTGTCACTAATATCATCACATCCAATGGTTTGTGAAGAAGTAGTAGATATCCTATCACTATCTTATCAAAGGAAACTTATGACTTTTAATAAAAGAAACACAAGCACACAAACAATACACAATCAACTTAAAGTTTTTTCCCTTGTGATCCAGGTGGATATCTGTGTCCACCCACCCTTTCCAGTTGTCTCATAACAACTTTCTAGCAATTTTGATAATTTACTATTTTTAGCAATTTTTCGGGTCCTAAACTTCCGGAGCCGTTTTGAGGCCCTAAACAACGTTTATTGGGGTATGTTTTCTTCACAAAATTTCATCATGAAATTTTGAGCAATTGTTGTATTCCTCGGATAGATCTTTCCAATGGGATATCATACGCCTAAAACGAAGATCGTATGCAAAAGTTACGACCCCAGGAAGTTGATGTACTGACTTACCCAAACGGGGCCCACATGACTTTTTGGTGTTGCATCTCCTAGGGTTAGGTTTTTGGATGTTTATGGTTTTTGAAACTCATGTTTATTGTAAAAATTCCTTGAGAGCCTCATTGTAATCATCTTCTTGCAAATGAGCGCAATCGTCACATCTCTTCTCAGAGATAAGTTGCCACCATTCCAACAAGCTTGTTTTTCGCTACATTTTATAGTTTCAGCTTATTTCCTTATTGAATAGAAAACCAGTTTTACTGTATCTCTGTTATTCTATGTTAAGCATCTGGTAATAATCTGTAGTCATTTCATTCTTCTCATAAAATATGGATCACCTTGAGCTAAAACCTTATCCTTCATGAGAATACCTCCAGAGGCCAAACAAACACTCAACAGAATCGGAAACCAGAATCAAGAAAACCTTATCACTATCTTGAGAATCGTGCTATTCAATACCTTAGAGCTAAAGATGGATTCTACATAGTATGAAGTTACATAATTTGTTGTTTATTCCACATGTACAAATGAATCAAACTGTAAAGACAACTCAACTTTTTAGAGAGGTATATTTCTCAACTTACTAAAACATAAATCAGCTTCATCACAAAGATTTTAATGTATCTCGTTGATCTACTTCAGGTACTCGACTCATATGCCATCAAGCTAAAACTTCTTAGTTGAATGTTGGAAGTGTATTTTAGTCATATCACTCATTTAAGACTTTCCACCTACTAACAAATGAACCCTAACGAGATTTATTTGAATAATTTGTTTTGAGAAAAGATACAAAGCTTAGGTCTTTTAGAAGAACATAAAAAATTAACAATAAACATTTGTCACACAATTAATTGCATGTATAGAATCGTTCCATGGGATTTAGAGAAAAACTCACATTGAATCAAACATCTACAATATTATCTTTAAAAGCTAACAGTGTATGTGGGAATACAAAAGATCCTCAGACAATAGTTATACAAGATGCATTTTTGTATGAGATTTATATATTACAATGTCGTAGAAATATATTTAACTCTGCAAATAAGATCATGTATACACAAATCAATCAACACATATTTATTGATGCAAGATAAC
This sequence comes from Picea engelmannii, assembly GCA_009831015.1. Taxonomy (NCBI): domain Eukaryota; kingdom Viridiplantae; phylum Streptophyta; class Pinopsida; order Pinales; family Pinaceae; genus Picea; species Picea engelmannii. Next base: position 148,353 of record ML805178.1, on the reverse strand, counting down.
TTAAGCAAATCAAAAGTAAGTATTATAGATTCAACCCAACTTACCAGGAGAGGTGGGCCCTTGCCTTTCCAAGTAGTGAGTGAAGTAAACACTCAGAAACTCACAAATACAAAGATACCATGAACCAAATCCGAATTTGTATTAAAAAGAAATGGATCTAAAATTTACATCACTTTCATCATAAGAATGTAGTGTTCAAAAATGTGTTGCAACAGGTACCGAGCACATTACAATGGCACGATATCTCTAACTAGCTAGTATCCTACAACATATTACAAAATATATTTAAAGATTTGGGTCTTCAAAAGATTACATCGACTCCCCTGTCCTTGCAGAACCAGGGAAATAATATATACAAAAATCATGAGATCAAACTGATCTAGAATTCTCTAACCACCAATACAAACTTATGGGAAACAAATAGATCAAGACTTTATGTTGTTTCTTCAAAAGATCTGAACTGTAACTTGTTGAATATCTTGGAAAACAACCTGCAACATAAATCTAGGTAAACCCATATTGGGAAAAATTCATTATCTCCCTAACCCTGCCCAATTTGAGGAATTCAATTATGTGTGACCTAAATTAGGCCCTTCTGCACAAAACCCATATCGTGGATTTTCTAGATTCACTTCCATTGCCTCAAAATTCATGCACGAAGTTGCTTGTTGCAGATTTGGTACAATTTTTTCTGAAATAAACTTCTACCACACCTAGAGGCTTCTATGTTGGACCTAGGCACTAACCAATAGGTCATCATCCATGTTGGCATTCATATCTACAAAACTCAAGTGGTTGAATTTGATCTTGGTGCGCGCAAGTAGGAGAAGCTATGAACTCAGGTACCAGAATGTCTGTGTTGGTACGAGAATATCTGCGACGGTGCGGGAATAGTTGTAACGGTAGAAAGGTGAGAATGACATTTATCATTGTTAAAATAGATAGCCTAAAACCATGATTAAATTATTAAGAGCTTAGGAAAATAACAAAATAGAAAATTTTTACCTCATAACGCTTGTCAAGGGTCTTAGGCTTGCAAAAGGTGAAAATAGATGACAATAGGCTAGGTTTATATGCAAAAATAGGGTATTGGTGGCCAAAATAGGTGTCTGGTGAGAGACAAAATGGGAACTAAACAGCTACAATGCCAAGTTTGTATAGAATAAGGTGATATTAAGGTTGACTATCATCTCTAGGATGGGTTTCTCTACAAGATATACAATATTTGTGTTCCTAAAGGTGAAAGATTGTATCTTTTCAGAGAGGCTCACACCTCCAAAGTTTCATGGAACTTTCATGTTGGGAAGATAATTGCCAACTTACAAAGGTATGTGTATTGGCCTAGAATGTAATGAGATGTAGCTCAATTTGTTAGAGCATGCATACTTTGTTGTACCAACAAGCCTAGTAACAAAAATAAAGGTTCATACCATCCCCTACTTGTACCTACTAGACCTTGTGTGATCATCTCCATGTATTTCATGCATGGTTTTCCAAGAAAAGGAAGGGATGTGACTATTTATTTGTGGTAGTTGATAGGTTTAGCAAGATGTGCATTATTATGCCTTGTAAAAATACCATAAAGGGACAATATGAAACAAACATGTTCTTTAAAAAGGTCTACATGCACTTTGTAATACCAAGGAGCATCATTTCAAATAGCGATACTAGATTTATAAGTGCCTTTTGGACTACACTTTGGGAGAATATGGACACTGTGTTGAAGAAATATACAACTTTCCATTCACAAATAGATGGGAAGATAGAAACCATGAATGTGATATTTGTTAATCTTTCGAGGGGTTATAATTAGAAGCATCCAAGGACTTGGGATGACAATTTGATTTACATTTAGTACTCTTATAACAAAGCAGTCCACACTTCTACTAGTAAGTCCCCTTTTGAAACTTGTTTTGGGTATTTCCCACCTTCATCCTTACATATTGTATATGGACAATAAGGAGTGAGTGAAGACACCACAAGAGAAGCTTTGAAGTTTGAAAATTCCATTTATAATATTAGGCAAATCCATTTGCAAGTATAGGAGATATTCAAGAAGTTGTAGGAAAAGTACAAGGCCTAACATGATTAGCACAAAATTAAGAAACAATTCAAGGTGGGACATAAATTTTAGTTGTATCTGAGCAAAGAAAGGTTACAAGTTCATGGTATGAAGATCAATACTTTGTGTTATGGTCCTTTGAAGTGTTGGAAAAGGTGGGGGATAATTCCTATAACCCCCATATATGCTCATTTACTCAATAGTGAATGTGAAAAATCTAAAACTCTATGAGCCTTTTATGTTGGAATAGGAAAATAATGAGAAAATATCAACTACTAGAGAGATTAACACCAGAAGCTTAGGCCTATTTAGTACAAGATACGATTTTGCAGAAGAATTCCAAAATAACCAAATAGGGGCAACATGAACTCTAGAAGGTTGGGTTGAAAGGAAAACTTCCAGGTAAGGCATAATGGTACTCCAAGGAGAATGTGGAGGAAAATTTTCCTCACCTCCTTTAGTAAAATCCTTTAGGGACCAAAAGCCTCCCTAAATGGGGAAGTGTGATCCAAAATAGATCATTACATAGTTTTTCATCTATTTTGGTACTTTCTAGGTGGAAAGATGGAACTATTGGATTGGGGTGATTTGGGTTCTAGAACTTTCTAGAGCCTGTTTGAGGCCTTCAATAGTCATTTTTGGTGTCAATACTTTATGAACTAATTTCGAGCATCTCAACGTTGTTCTACACTTCAAAATATTTCTAGAATGAAGATCACCTCAATTGGAGTCCGTATGTGGAAGTTATGCCTCCCGCAAGTTGATCTATCCCGTTGACCACAATGATACGAAGTGGATTCCATGTCAAATCATATTACTCACACATGTGGAGCTAGTCATATGTGTAATTTCAAGAATATTCCAGACGGTCCAAAACTCTAACCCTAATCAATATTTGAGGCATGCAAAAACCTTAACCCTAACCCTAGACAACTATTAGGCCATGCTAAATATTGGGTCACTAGGACAAGGAGTTCCATTCTTATGGTATTTTTATTGTTCCATAGTTGAGAAAAGTATCTAGGGGTGGGATGCTGAATAAAAATACAAGAAGTAGAATATATTGTAACATCCATACTCACCACAATGTCCATGGAAACTCCATTTTGAGTTCCCCTTTTCCTTGTATTTGCATTTCATCACTAAGAATAAAATAACAGAGCATAGAACTCACCTTCTAGCTTGGTTTTTCCCATATTGGGTTTTTCTAGGGTACATCTTGTGTTCATTGCGTGGATGGTTAGTTATTTTCTTAGCTTCTTTCATTTCATTTTCAATTTTTTTATTATTTTCATGCATTAATCTTTTAACATTAAATATGAAAATCTAAGTAAAATATTGTATAATAAAAGATTCTAGAATATTGTAAGATCAATTTTGATGAACCATTCCAAACGGAATATCCACAATAGTTTACGGATCACCAAGACCATTAATAAAATATTTATACATGTACAATACATTAAGTTGGATAAGAACAAAGGAAAACCAAGTTCTTCAAAGTAGACAACCCAACAAGGTTATCCCAAGAAAGGAGGGAAGAAGAAATGGAAGGGAAAATATAAGTATACTCTTGTCATTGTACATAAATGCAAGGAACCAATAACCACAATGAACATTGTAACATATATGGCCACACCATATATAAATATTGTAAGCTACAACCTGAATTGCATCGTATAGATAATAATAAAGATCAATTCAATAAGAACAACATGCTAAGCATAGACTCATGGAAATAAATATAAACTATGATGTGAATCAGAAGATTGTGTTAGGTAGCTAGAGAGGTAGTGGGGGGGGGGAGGGCCCATAGTTATAATAGTGGAGGCCATTCAATGTAAGGTGGACTAGGTCGACTATATTATTAAATAAGGCCCACTATAGTATTTAGATATAATAAATGGTAGTTAGATATAATAAATGTAAGAGGACTTTTTAGAAGGTTCTACTTCTAGAAGATTTCTTCTCTAGAATGTTCTTAGGTGATGGTAGCACTATATAAAGGAGTTCTTCAATGTAATGGGATATGAAGAGAATTATTATATTTGGATCAGTTTCTCAATAGGAGGATGCCCCCTCGAAGAGGCAAGTGAACAAGAGAGGATCCCTTCCATAATAGGATCCATTGTATGGTGTTTCCCTACCTCGAGGGTTTGATAGTAATAAATAAGATTTTGCATATTGTTCTTGTATATCTTTTGTGGTGTTTTTGTATTCAGTCTTTGGTTCTTAATAATAGGTAGCTAGAGAGGTAGTGGGGGGGGCCGGAGGGCCCATAGTTATAATAGTGGAGGTCATTCAATGTAAGGTGGACTAGGTCCACTATATTATTAAATAAGGCCCACTATGGTAGTTAGATATAATAAATGGGTAGTTAGATATAATAAATGTAAGAGGACTTCTTAGAAGGTTCTACTTCTAGAAGATTCCTCCTTTAGAATGTTCTTAGGTGATGGTAGCACTATATAAAGGGGTTCAAACAATGTAATGGGATATGAAGAGAAGTATTGTATTTGGAGTGGTAGCTCAATAGGAGGATGCCCCCTCGAAGAGGCAAGTGAACAGGAGAGGATCCCTTCCATAATAGGATCCATTGTATGGTGTTGCCCTACATCAAGGGTTTGGTAATAATAAAGTGTGGTTTCTTCTATCTTGCTTTGTGGATCTATTGTGTATTCAATATTTGTGGTGATTATATTTGTATATCTATTCAGGTTCTTAACAAGTGGTATCAGAGCACTTTCCTTGGTAGACATTGTGGGCAAATATTTTTTATTTTTGCAGATTTTTTTTTTCGGAGAAGAAAAAAGAGGGTCACGACATTACAGAAATTTTTGGTATATTTCTGTGCAAAATTTGCAGAAACTAGTTTATATCTGAGTTTCTCTCAGAAAAACACCCAAGTTGAAAAAAAAAATCGTCTGAAACGGAGTCCAGGAAGTCAAGATATTGAAGTTTTAAAATCTGCAATTTTTCAAGGTTTTTTCCGCGGACGGCGGTGTATTTTTTTTTTTAAGTTTTAATAATATCTAGAGGTCTAATTTGCCTAAAATAATTACATCTCTGAGTTCCTCTCACAATTTTACCCAATTTCAAAAAAAAAATCAGCCGAAACAGAGTCCGGGAAGTGAAGTTATGAGCATTTTAAATTCAGCAGTTTTTCAGGGTTTTTCCAGAAAACGTCGCGATTTTCTGCAGTAATTTATTGTTCTATTTTTTGGGTTTTTTCGTGACGGAAACGGGACTGCAGAATTCATAGGGTGCTCAGATGGTTATTTCTTCTCAAACCATCAAAGAAATTCCACATATTACTGAAGCATTCAAAGCCCAATGGTGTGGCACATTGCATGACAGATTTCATGACCTTGCAAATAACCTCAATGATAGTTTTCGTAGTATTCAAGATTCATTGGATAGCATGAAGGAGAGATTTATTATGGAGGACATCATGAATGAATATCATCAACAAGTGTATTCTTGTTATGCTTTGAAGGACGATTGTGATGATTGGTATATGGAAAGTTGTCATTTATGGGATGACAACCACTTCCATCTTCTATTTGATGACTCTCCTTCACCTCATATAGAGCACATTATGGAGAGAAGTCCAGCGTCTTCTATGCACACTATTTTTCGGTATTCTTCAGTACTAGTATGTTATTCACATGATTTTGGGGATATGGAGGGATCTACATATTTGGATCCCCATGAACAATGTAGATCTTTGAAGTACCATTTTCAGTTGGTTCTTAAGTTCAGATATATTTCATGTGGAGTTCACATGAACACTTGGTCATGGGACCCCAATTCACAATCGATGTTGGACTACTTCACCATGATGGTTTTCATTTCTCCATGGGACCCTGGTTCTCTAGTCTACTTCAACACTATGGTCCACACTTATCCATGGGACCCTGGTATATGGTTGTACATCAAGCGTTGAAGACAACGCTTTCATAAGGGGGATGGAATGTTAGGTAGCTAGAGAGGTAGTGGGGGGGGGCGGAGGGCCCATAGTTATAATAGTGGAGGCCATTCAATGTAAGGTGGAATAGGTCCACTATATTATTAAATAAGGCCCACTATGGTAGTTAGATATAATAAATGTAAGAGGACTTCTTAGAAGGTTCTACTTCTAGAATATTCCTCCTTTAGAATGTTCTTAGATGATGGTAGCACTATATAAAGGGGTTCAAACAATGTAATGGGATATAAAGAGAAGTATTGTATTTGGAGTGGTATCTCAATAGGAGGATGCCCCCTCGAAGAGGCAAGTGAACAATAAAGGATCCCTTCCATAATAGGATCCATTGTATGGTGTTGCCCTACCTCAAGGGTTTGGTAATAATAAAGTGTAGTTTCTTCTATCTTGCTTTGTGGATCTATTGTGTATTTAGTATTTGTGGTGATTATATTTGTATATCTATTCAGGTTCTTAACAAATTTCATGTATGATAATGCAAAATGAGGTTAACATGAGCAAGTTCCATAATAGTAAAGAGAAGTTGATGACAAAATTCTTACACATAAGGATAAAATTCAAGAAGACAAAAATGGTTCATAATCCAACCTTATGTAACGAAGGAATTGATAGGGAAGCTTGGATTGGAAGTACACCATCCTCATCCATGTCCATTGGGATGGGTTAATAAGGATGTATAAGTGAGGCTTACAAAATAATGTAAGATCACAGTTGTCATCCATGGAAATTTCATGGATGAAGTGGAAGCAGATGTTGTGCCATTTGATGTATGTGTTGTAATGTTTGGAAGCCCTTATATGTACATGAGGTATGATACCTTCGTGAGGAGAGCCAACCAATATTGCCTAATAAAGGATGGAAATTCCTTCATCATCAATGCACACAAGGATAAAACTGAGATCTCTTTTGTAGGTGCCAACCAAGCAAAGAGACTGGTCAATTCAATTAAAAAATATTACATTTATTGAGACAAAATCAACGAGGATATGAATCAATTGAAGTAATATAATATCTAGAGGGATGCTACAAAAAAGTAGAAAGAACTATCAGAGGATATTTTGTAGTATTATAAAGAAGTGCTCCAAGATCCCAAAGGACTATCACCTAAGAGGGAGGTGGAGCATGAAATACATTAATTGATATATTCTCCTTTATCAAACATTGGATTGTATAGATAGTCCACATTGGAAATAGATGAAGCGAAAAAAGTAGTAGAAATCGTTAGAGAACGGAGTCACGAGGACAAGTAATTCACTATGTGGGTGACCCATTATCATAATACTGAATAAGGATGGAACTTGGAGGATGCACGTTGACTATAGAGCTATCAACAAGATTATCGTCAAGGATCAATGCCTCCTACCTAGGATCAATGACTTGTTGAACCATATACAACATACACCATAGAGTTTGAGTAAAAGAAGAATTTTCTTGTAAATCTGCCTCCAAGAGAAGGAAATGTTTGTATGATGGTTAGTAACACCTTTTGTTTTATTTTATGCACCATATAATTTTATATGGTTGGTGAATGATGTATTGTGTCACTACACTGATTCATTTATGACAATGTACTTGGATGGCATATTAATTTTTCAACTCCACTTGGAAAGATGATGCTTGCATATATTGCAAGTGTTGGAGACACTACAAAAACATAAATTGGTAGTAAACATTAATAAATGCAAGTTTCCCAAGAAATCCTTGGTATACTTGGGGTATGTGATTGGTGGAGTTGAACTCAAGATGAACCTTGCAAATATAGAGGAAATCCTCATATGGATAAATCCTACCAATGCAATTGACGTAAAGATTTTTGTGGGAGCATCACTATCCTTTGGAAATTGATAACATCATTTTAAGTGATGGCAACACCACTCCATGCTATAACAACCAATGGAAACAATTTATAATAGGGAAATAATGTAACACCCCTTTCCTAAACCCACGATTATATGTAATTAATCATAGTTAATGATTGTCATGCCATGGCATGTGAAATATGTAAATGTATTACGGTTTTAATTAAGATCGCCAACAACTGACTATGGGGGTGAAGCCTTGAAGTACTGGCGATGATATCACTAGAGGAAACAATGGGGAAACTTAGATAGGGGTTCATCATGATAAAGATGACCCAAACCTCCTTGTTGATAATATTTGATATTCAGATTATTTTCCTCAGCCCTAATTTCAAGGAAAATCAGTTAATGAGGAAGGATGGTAGTTGGAAACCCTACTACCCCAAATAAATCCAGGTATGGGAGATCAAGTTAGGATAGTTGAAACTGTTAACTATAGGTACAACAACATACCAATTCTGCAACCTCAGATTGACCCAAGAGTTTCCTTCTGACAGAAGGAAGGGGATAGATTGAAAAAAATCCCAAGTGATACGTGCAAGAGAAGCACATGAGGGTAGACACAAATATGGAGAGAGGTCATGGGATATGTCTGAGACAGATAACTCCATAGAGTTCGGATCCCAAAGGCAGTGGAATGAATGTGTAAAAACACAGTAAAGGAAAAGAGATTGAGTTCTGGAATTTGGGTGGAGATCCCAAAAGCTCGACCTGAGCCGAGAAGGTTGTGAGCTTGATATTGGGAAGGTATCTAAAAATAATCATTGAGGCTTGATCTAGGTGAGAGTGGGGAAATCTCTATCAAGAATGGAGTGAAGGAGAGTTTCCTTCACAATTTGCTGAGAACTTGAGTGATATATCCCTGGTGGTATCATGGCTTAGCACAAGGGTGGATAGAGTGCTGAGAGTGAATGCATATGAGCCTATGGTTGGGTGGAAAGGAAAATCCCACAGTTAGTTGGTTGGTTACATATTGGGAACAGATAAGTAGTTGTATACCCTATGTAATCTTGTTGATTAGTTGAATGGTTTCTTCTTTGTAAACCTTTATGTTAATGTAGCTTGTAATAGACAAATACCCTTTATGTCATGTGTATATAATATAGAAAAATTGAAGGGTTGTTCCTGCAACTGAAAACCTGACTATACAAGTTGTTTGATGGATTAAGTGTTTATTGCATTTCCAAGTCTTTGCATTTGATCGCGTTTTTGCAAGATTTGTATTTTGTTTAATAAAAAATATGTATGTGATTGTAAGAGATAAAATATTAAGGCAAGAGTAGGTTTTCAAATACTTTTTGTTCATAGATAGAGAGGTTTGCAGGATTTGGAGCCATTATGCGATGCACAGGAGCCTGGGGAATTGAGTATTCATCCTATAGATTGATGTAGTGCACAACTACATAATTTCCAAGACCCAACTGTTAACCAAACTTGCTTAATTCCTAATTGAATCAATAAGACTCAGCAGTTGTCGATATTTGAACTAGATTAAATCTCACTTGTCCAAAGACGGGCTAATTAACTGTCAAAATTTCCCTTTGTAAACCAGTGAGAGAGTGGCATCATCATGATGTGTAGTGTCAATGTGGCATCCAAGTTGTCACTAGGGTGACACTTGTCAACTCCTATCTCATGGATGATTTGAGTGTGGGCCTTTTCAATCTTGAGACTTTGTATCATCACCTTGGTTTGTTAATCGTCAGATCTACCGGCCGAGAGATATCAGTCATAGATATTCGTAAAATCTCAAGAGAGAATGTAGCATCCCAAGATACTAGAGCACTAGACCCCAAAATAATTCTAAGTCCAATCCCCTTTGGAAGTCTTGATACGTCGATGTCTGGGGACCAAGGTTCTAGCCTCTGGATCCATACATTTAACTATAATAAGCCTGAGAGGTAGAGAGAGGGTGATTTTAGAATGACACATTATGCCAAATTGGAAGCCATGGTGTCATGGAAGGGACACATGTCAACATCTAGTTGTGGGCGAGTGGAGTATGGGACCCTTGTCAAGCATAATCATTGTGGCAAGCATGAAAAATTGATTCGTTGGATCTAAGGGTGGATGAATCTCCACCATTTATCTAAGTAGAGAAACTTCAATCAAACCCCAGACCATGGGAAGTTTTAGTGTGAAGGAGACCAGTAAAGAGTCATGGTCCTGATGTCCACGGTTAGTTGTCGACGACACATGTCCCCTTTGGATCCCACATAGTAGAAAAATCTCTTTTGTAGATCTTGCGGTAAAGGGTTGATAGTTGTAATATCGATATTAGCCTGGTTATTCATCTCGTAATCATTCATATTACATCATGTAATCATCTCGTAATATTCGGTATGTCATGCATAGGAGGTTTCTTGTAATCTAGTGATTACCTTAATTAATAACGATATTTCCTTAATTATCTCGTAATACTTGGACGACGAACCTTGGGGACTTTTAATCTACAGGAGGTCAGTAAGGCGCTGAGGTCCAAATGTCTATGATTACCTAGTGGTGCAACGTGTCACGACATGAGTGGTGTCATGTGTCATGCAAATTTGGCATATTTGGACGAAGTTCCAGGTGGAAAATGAGTGCCACATGTCAAGTGGTATGAGTTCCATGTGTCATGCTAGGTGGCATGACCAAATAGGGACACATTTCCCAAGATGCCAATTGTACCTTGGATCTCGGTTTTTGGGAGGTTTTGAGGAGTAGGCTTTAACAACAGGTCAATACCCGATGCTTGAAAGATCTGAGGTGACAATGAATGACGTCAATCAACAAATAAGGAATAGACAAGTGTCAACATCCTGTTGGGTCAACTTCGAGTTCGGTGATGATGTGTATACCACATCACTCGACATGGGATATCCACGTGTCATGTGGTGATCGTGCCATGTGTCAATCCAAAATTGGTGTAATGGGAAGGTGGTCCAAAGGGAAATGATTTCCACTTGTCACAAGGTTATGGTGGTCATGTGTTGTTCCATATATAAGACAAGTGGCAATATAGGAAAAGGTTGTGTGTGCAAGGTTCTAGATCATCCCAGATCGATAGTTTTGGGACTTTGCAAAAAATAAAAAGGGTCGACATCTCGGTGACTAATGTCCCAAAATCCCGAGAGACGATGTCCTGAGATGATGTCAGACGACATCTCCAACCCTATGTGCGATGGACAAGTGTCAACACCTAATTAAAGAGGGTCTCGGGAAATTTTTGAAGCAAGTGTTGAGTGTGGAAAAGGGTTGAGGCCTGATAAGCCGAGGGCCCAATAGAATAGGTGGTGTTGGCGCGTGCGTGGTTGTAAGACCATAGGTTTGAGTTATCGTGACCAAAACAATCATTTAGACACCAACCCTTTCGACATCACCTACATGCAAGTGAAGTCTCACCCGGGGCATATATTGGGGTTGTAGGAACTGAGTTTCTACAGTAGTGAGGGAATGGGAGGTGATCATCCTTGTCATTCTTACGTATATGTTCTGTGTTCGTTATTATGGATTTTCTCTCCTTAGGTTACTTAATGAATTCAAATAGATGTTACGATTATACTTCATATTGAAACATAAACCAAGTATTGTAACATCCATAACTATTGCGTAGTTATCATGTAAGGAATAGATCTAATATAACATGCATATAGATAATATTCATGATCCATCACATAAAAGACAAGTAAACATAGTAGTTAACGTGGTTTTCCCAACTTTGGGCTACGTCCACAACAAATGTCTTATTTATTATTATTTATGCAATTGTCTTAGGATTTCACATTGCATTTACAAAATATACATCATGATATATTCTCCTTCATCTAGCCTATCCACTCTGCAGTGCAAGCCTCTCTCTCTCTGCAACATCTCCTTAACATTCAGACATAGACTCTTTCCTTCTCAACCTATTCTCTCACTCTCCTTACAGACAAAAACTCTTAGACCAACTCGATAGTACCTCTAGAAAGAGAACATAACCCCTATTCTCCCAACCCATTACATATTTATACATGAATTCTATGGCTTAAAACCCTACTTTTCTCACTCCAAAACCCTATTACAGTTCATGACAACTCAAGTTGACTCGTTGATCGAGCTTGCTTTTCCTTGTTTTTCATTTGCATGTTGCTTTTGTGATGTTACTGTTGTTCTTAGCATATTGAACTTATTTCCTTCGTTTTCGCCCACTTTCTTCTCATTATTTATTCCTTTCCTTTATTTCTCTACTTTATGCCTTTGCTTTATGCCTTATTTGCGCACTCTCGATCCTACCTTGTCTTCCTTATTCTTCTTATGTTGTGCACATCTTCCATACTTAGGATTTTCATGACATTATTTCCACACTTCCTGTCCAACACATCCTTGACACTCACTTGTGGCTCTTCCCAAGCCATTTAGGCTCGTTGTGTGCTCCTTAATGCTTGGATGAACTTTTGGGAGGCATCCTTAGCTGCTACAACTTGCTTTATTATTGTTTCCTCTATTTCCACAAGTTATTCTACACCCTACGCAATCAGGGACGTAATATTTTATTTTGTTTCATCAGCTATTTTCTTCACCTTTTCCTATGTGGTTGAAAATTCTCATATCACCTTGAGTGTTTCTTCTTGCAATGGTCCTAAGCATTGTTGAAGGATATTCTGTTGATCATGCATATTTTCAACTTCCACGTTATGACTACCTCTATGAAAAAATGGTCATCATTTGTTCATTCGATCGAAGGGTTTTTATACTCTCTGAATATTTCGATGCCTTTTCATGTGCATCCCTTAATTTTGTGTCCATGGCCTTAATTTTTGGATCCTCTACCAAGTCCATCCATATTTGCACACTTTCCTCGCAGAGTTTTGCACATTCTTCCTCCAAATTCTTGATGTTTTCTACGAGTGTCATCGTCGATCTCTCTCTTCCTGCTCTTTCCTCTGGTGGTGTTCCTATTATACTGTGAAAATATAGGTCCTCAATCCTCATGCGAAATCCTTTGATGACTTCGCCAATATTTGACACATGTTCCTCCGTTATGGATTCTACTATGATCGGTGCCTCAGGGATTTCTTTATACAACTTTTAGATGACCATTTGTATGTGATGCACCATTTTCTCGGCTGTGTCCTTCTCCTTCATTAATTTCTCAGACTTTTCTTCGGCCTCACTCTTTTCCTTCAATATTCTTTCAAATTTTTGCTCGATTGTGCTCTTTTCTTCGAGAGTGGTTGTGTATTCCTTATGCAGTTTTGTCTTTTCCTCTGCAAATTTTATCCACTCGCTAGAAGAGGAGTCTACGTGGAATCATAATTCCTGCATGATGCTCATTTTCAATCCCTGTAACACTATTGTGGGAATCTATGAGATGACTAAGTCCAAGTGACTGAGTCTTTGCACTTGTTCTTGCATCTCGGGTGTGGGGAACCCGATTGCATCTGCTAATATTTTAATCACTCTACGTCCTCCAACTATTTGTGAGAATTGAGAAGTGGTAGCTTCTACTTCCCTCGTCGCACCTGTTGGTTGTCCTTTTGTGTATCTTCTTTCTATTTCCAGGCTTACTATTTCCATCCATTGTTGTAATTCAGTCAGCTTCTCTTGCATATTCTTACTGATTTCTTCCTGTCATTGTGTCACTTGTTGAACAACCTCCTTAGTGGCATCCTTTAATTGGTAACCAATTTGGTCCATGTCATCATCCATCAATGTATAAACTGTTGGTTCCTTGTGTGCTTTTTCCTTCTTGTGTGCACCTCCTGCTGGACCCTTCCCCTTGTCTTTTTGTTTTACTCATGTTGTGGGGATTGCTTTTTTTCTTATTTGTTTGATGGTGTGGTCTTTGATACATCCTATGTGCCATTGCCTTGACCGTATTCCTGATCATTCCCTATATCCTTGTGTTGTTCTGCCTCTTTATTACCAAGTTGCGTTGTCTTAGTGTCATATGTAGGGATCTTCCAATCTAGGTCCAAATCCTACATGATTAGCTGGATATCTTCTTTGGTAACTTTGTACTTCATCTGGACCCACTCCTCTCTCAGGTCCTTCTTTTCCTGGACATATATATGATATTTATTTACTTGAAATTGCACAACTGGTCCATATTCTTCCACTATTTGTGGTATTATGCACGGTGTGTCCTTAATGCATTGTTGAATCCTTTCATCACAAAGAAAACATTATATGTTATTGTCTATTTGACATCGTTTATTCATTGTATACCAGAAGTTATGGTATTTTACTGCTAAACATGGTTTCCCTCTTAGGTCCACGAACTTCACGTCCTCCGACTCTTCCCATGTTGTGAACGCAAGAAAAAATAGAAGCCATGGATAATGGAAATCCATGCCTCTATCTTTTGCATTGACACAGTCAACAAGAAATTGGTTTAACAGGAAGGGCACCCAACTCATTGAAATCTCTTCCACAAACTTCTCTATCACAGCTATCACTCATGTTGGCACTTGGTCCTTCATGCATTTTCATAGAAGCTTGCATGATAACGCCTATGTCACAGTATGATAGTGGGGTCACATATGCTTGGCACATCCATGCCACACACCCCTATAACTATGAAAAACTTTTGTTTCATGGGCTCTAACAAGGCCTCTATCTTTTTGTTGAAAAACATCAGGGTGGGATCTTCCCCCTATGTCAGTGTTCCTATGATCCTTGTGATCAAGTCTGTATCTATCGATATTGACCTATCCAGCCACATATATCCTCCATGCACGCAAGATAGGATAAACTTAATGCATTAATTTACTTCATTTCTTTGTTCGAAGTGTGGGATGTCGAATAGCTTGAGTAGGCATGCTCACTCCAATCCTATGGCCCATACCTAGGGTATAGGTATGATCTGGTTTGTTGTTGGATCTACCTTCAATTCCAGATAGAGTTGGGGTTCTGGTTCAGGGAAATTCTCCGTGTTTTTAATATCATGGTCTGCATATCTGAGTTGTGGCACCTTCCCCAACATATCTTCATCGACGATGACCCCTTTTGGTATGTCGGGTGCCACCAATGTGTGGTTAACATTCTTCAACACTGTCATTGGTGGGGCACCATATTTTCTTGGTGGAATGTAACGGGGGAACCTTGGCTCCGAGGATCATGTTTCTCCCAGGGTCTCCTCAACGTCTAGTACCTTTAGTTCTACTGGTGATGATTTTGTGAGAGCCTTCTTTGGTATGGGATTGGTGCTTTCGGTGGTGCCATTTTGTAAAAAACTGTAATCCTTGACAACTTCTTCGGCTCTGGTTCTCCTTCGTGGCCCTACTCTTGTTTTTGGTTCGCTCTCACTTGCATGCAACTCATAGTAACAATAATCCACACTTGGTGACCCTCAACTGCTTTTGTGCCTCCTTTCCAACTATTCATGTCCCTTCACGCCTTAACTAAATTGTCAAATCCGCCAACGGGGTTGATGAATGGTTAAATAAATGTGACTTTATTACCAAATACATCGTTGGATTTTTCCTTGTACTATCAGTATGTCATGATTTCTGATGGATTTTACCATTTATGATTCTTTATGACCTGTCATTACCACTTTGTAGCCATCATTTCCTTGCTTTAATGCCTTTAATGGTCTTTTCAGTACTATACTTCACAATTGTTCTTGCTTCCACACTTGGTTTCTTCATATTCTTTTGCTTATGTGTATTATTTTCTTAATTGGTGTAGTTTCATCTCGATAGCGCGACAGTCATTCCTTCTTCACAATTTATTATGCATTTATACTTTGTAATCTCTTTCTTTTTTTGCATCTACTTTTTATTTATTTTTCTTCCTTTTTCTACTTTTTATATGTTTTTCTGTGTTTTACCTCCCTACTATAGTACATTTACTATGATACATGTGTTCTAGTGCAGTCCATATTACTGTGTAGACGGTTGGTCGTCTCTATAGAGTTTTAGCCGACTCACATTCACCATTCATCCAAGGACTTCTCCATTCAAGGTTTCCAAATGTGAAGCACCTATCTCTGTCACATGTTGAATCACATAGGGTCCTAGCCAATGCATTCAAAGCTTCCCTGGATGTTGCATAAACTTACTATCATAGAGTAATACTAAGTCTCCCACTTGGACCTTTTTTTGTTTAATGTGTCTATCATGCCATGCCTTCTCTCTTTCCTTCTGAACTTGTTGATGGAAACCTACGACAAACTGATCTTCCTCAAGCTATACTAATTGTGATAATCTCTCCTATACTACGCCTGAGTCTGAAAGATCAGTGATATTTGCAACACACATACTAAGTAGAATAAAATCCATTGGCACCACTACTTCTTTCCCATAAACCAACCTGAAAGGTGTCTTCCATATCAAATTTTTACTGGTATTCCCTTAGGCCAATAAAAATGCAGGAACTCTTAAGTCCCAATCATCTCTCCCTACATTGAAGATATTTATCAAAGCATTCTCCAGGATTTTATTGAAAGCTTCCATTGTCCCATTGGCCTAAGGATGATACGAGGTGCTCTTCTGATGATGAATTTGAAATTCCTCATTCAATGCTGGAATTTTTTTATTTAGGAAGTGTGTTCCTTGATCACTGAGTAATATGTGCAGACATCCAAATCGTGTGACTACATTCTCAAATATAATCATGCAGCAGTCTCTGTGGTGCAGTCTATAACTAGTGTTTCTTCTTTCCATCTTGTCAAATACTTCATTGCAGTGATTATGTACCTTGCCCCTAATATTCTTTCTTGTGGTTTGTTTGGCCCCACAAATTCTATGGCTCATTTATCAAATGCTTGCAGCATAACCTATGGATTTAAAGGCATTTCATCCCTCCTGAATGGATGTTGGAACTAGGCTGAAGGGGAAAGAAGAACGATCGTGGGAAAGAAAGCATGCAGAAAACTAAAGTAACAACTGGCAAAAGAACATCATGTGCGCATGTAAGAAAGCGTGCACAAAGGAAAGCGATAGCTGGAGGAGGAGGAACACGCGTATGGGAGAAAGGCCTAACGTAAGAAGGGTTAGGGTTTTGGTAATATTTTGTAAAAGGATGAAGAGCCCAAAATGTAAAAATATAGATACGAAAGTATCATATAAGAGAGAGTTGCTAGTAGTTTTTAGAAGTTATTTTCATGTTTTTAGCTGTATGAACCGATTTTGTAAGTTGTTGAGAAAAGAAGATACGAGGGAAGGTAGATCTAAGGATTAGACCGCAGTCTGTGGAGCCTGGTGCGATCTAGTTCGCCTTGTATAGATATTACCCAGTTTTGTGAGGAATTGTAAGCACGTGGCGCCAGGAATGCAGAACTGCCATAATAAAAGAGCCAAGAGCCAAATCTTTGTGGACGTAGCCCAGGAGGGGGTGAACCACGATAATACTCATGTAATATGTTGAATGTATGCATGTCTCTTCTTTCTTTCAACAATTAATGGTTAAGCTTGATGAATGAGTTAGCACATTGTTATGAATCTGGTTATACTATGTTGGTATTAACTATGAAATATGTGTATGTGACTTCAAGGGATAAGTATTTTACCTTACATCTCACGGTACCTAGATTTAATCAAGAGAGCCCTATCCCCTACTCTATCCTAGGTTGTAAACACCTAAGTCTTACAGCCACCCATTTAAATCTATCTCGTGTGAGACTGCATAGTGCCTTCTGGGTGTTGTGTTGCCTTCTGGATTACCAGGAGGGCCGATAGTTTTAGGGGCTTTGTTGGAAACCTGGGTCAATAACTCAGACAATCCGAGAAGGGAAATAGTAAACCAAAAAATGGTTCCATTGTCGTGTTAACAGGAACAAGAGAGGATTGAGCAGATGAGATAGCACGAATAAAAACCAAAGGAGCGGAACAGAAGGGAAATGAGTTGTTAGAAGGGAATGTTGAGACCTTGGAACCCCACGAGAGAAGAAATTAAGGTCTGGTTGAGAACTAAAGAGCTAGAGTTTGCACAGGAAGACAATAGAAACCCCAGGATCACACCGCGTAAATACCTGGATAAATACATATTTACGGATTTACATGAAGTATTTTTCTGTGATTTTCCACATCTACTACAGGAGTGGATATTAAGGTTAAAGGATAACCATGCGACGAACTAAATTCGACAGCTAGATTGGACTCCAATACAGATCTAGCAGCTGCAGCAGGTGAACAACAAATTCACCCACGTAGTCGAATTTTGGCTTGACGGTATTGTAGCAGGATTTATCATAGAATTTGTGGTAGACACAACAAATTCATACAGCCCATCCGAGCAAGAGTTCCTACGAGGACCCTGAGGAAGGTACATTCAATCACTATATACTTCTATCAAGATATTGCTATATAACAAAGGTGTAATGACAATAGAATCAGACAGATAGACTTCCCTGCATGCATGGGGGAAGGGGGGAAGCACTGACAGAGAGAGGAGGAATGGAAGGAGGGTAGGATAAAGAGAAGAAAGAGGAGGAACCCTTGGACCCGATCTTAATGGATGACGACCAGCTTAAGTGGATCTTGGCGTCATCCGAAATGACGCGTAGCGGAGCACCCTACCAATATAAGGTGAATACGAAGAAGAGAGTCGTATCCAAGAGGGAGGGCTTGGAAAGCGATGAGGAAGAGGTAGAGGATCTTCGGGCTATGGAGCAGATTGAGGAAATCTTGCATGCCATGTATGAGAGGAAAACAAGAGGCCCAAGAACAAGAGGAGAAGGCAGCCCTTAATGTCAATGTGGAACCCATAAACCCATGTGCGACCAATACACCAAAGATAACACCACCATTTAGAGAACCAAAGTTCGGAGGAAGTCCAAAAATAGGAAGTACATCTACACAAAGAGAAACAATTGGAGGAGCCAGTTCAGGAAACCTTTTCCAAGTATGTACACCGCACAGAGGAGGGAGTAGCTCAATATTTGGAATGGAAGGACACGATCCTACTACCAGACTACCAGAGTTTCGAGGAGAAGCAAGAGAAGACCCTGAGAAGCATATGTTCATTTGCGCAAAGATCTGGGAAGAGAAACAGATCACTGGTGAAGACACCAAAATCGCGCAGCTAGCAATCACACTAAGAGATCGAGCACTAGACTGGTACATGAGTCTAGACACAAACAGTGTTCCTGGAACAACAAGGACACTAGAAGACATTAAGAAACTATTGATAAATGAGTTCCATAAGTCAAGCTTAGAGGATCAATACTTGAATGAGATGATTGAAATAAGACAAAAACCAGGAGAATCATTATGGGATATTGATCAAAGATTCAATCGTTTAAAAGGAAATTTGAAATACCTTATGACCGATATGCAACATCGACACCTATTTGTCAACTCACTACTCCCACACTTGAAATATCCATTACGACAATAGAAGTTTCAGACGTAGGCAGCAACTCTACAGGTGTCCTTACAATTGGAAGAGAATCAGTACCAATAGATGGACCTGGCTATCGAAGAATTGAAGGAGGACCTAAAGAACTTAACATTTCAGCTGAACCAGAACAAGAACAAGGACAAACAAGAAGTTGTGTGGTACACTACCTGCAGGACAGAAGGACACCATAAGAATGAATTCCCATCATTCACAGAGTATATGGCAACATGGATTCCAAACCCACTACCACAATGAGGATTATAGCGTGAAATATGCAAGAAACCGGGTCATGACCCTTACCACTACACGATGATGCAGAAATACCAAACAGTCCCAAAGAAATCATATTGCACCTTTTGCAAGTCAGTCGGCGATGACAACAAAGATTGTTGAACTATGGAGCTGATGCAGGAAAGAACATCAGACGCATACATGGTACAGGCAGAAATGATGGCGGGGCAAGAAGTACCACAATTCACTCAAGCCCCGACCCCATACAACACCACGCAGCAACAGTATAATACTGCACCACAACCGTACAATAACGCGCAGCCACAGTACAACCTGACACATCTCCAATACAATATCACGTAGTATAATCAGGGACCACAGTATAACATGCCGTGAGGTTATCGCGCATCTTATAGAGGAGCAGGACGAGCCAGAGGAGGTTTTAGACACGGTAGAGGACCAGTCACATGTCACAATTGCCAGCAAACAGGACATTATGCATGGGAGTGCCCACTGCCACCAGCGACTTGTATGTATTGTTGTGCATTGGACCATGATACGGAGGAATGTCCGACATTACTTGTAAATATCTAGGAAAAAAGGAATCAAAATAACCAGAATGTTTAGTGGATTTCAGCCGAAGCAAGGGATGACAGACGGAACATCAAGATAGTCACTCAAGGAGGAATGAAAATAGGAAATGATGCAATTCAACAAGAACCATTGCAGAACCAATGGGTAAAGAAGAACACTGACCCCAAGAAGCAGTTCGATGGGCATAAGGAGAAGGAGATCTTTACAGAAGCCCGATAAGAATTCCAGAAGGAGAACATTGCACCGACGACACAACAGAGCAAGGAAGCTTTGGAATATGAAATGCCACCATTACTGGACCATACCAACAAGATACAACCCAAAGAACAAATAATTACTATCAAATACTTTTTGCAATCATGCCTCAAAATGGTAAGTGATCCTTCATCTGTCAAAATATTGCAAAATATATTAGAAAAATGTAGCTGTGAGATGGAACAGAAGCCAGAATTGAAAACTGTCAACCACCTACATACAAGAAGAAGAACAAGTAGGGAATTTAGAATAAATTCTAACATTGGCGATTTCAATATGGGATATGTTATACTAGATCTAGGATCCGAAGTGAATGTACTACCAAAATCTACATGGCAAGGCATGGGACAACCTACACTGGGATACTCAACTATTCAATTAAAGCTACCAAATCAACATAGAGTCCTACCCATAGGTATATTGAAAGGAGTGATAGTAGATCTGGATGGTGTGTGCACTAAGGAAGACTTTGAAGTCATAGAAATAGTAGATGGCACAACACCTTACCCGATGCTACTTGGTCTGGATTGGGCATTCAACAACCAGGCCATAATTAACTTAAAAACCAGAAAAATGACATTTGAGTCGAGGGACTACAGGGCCATAGCCCCACTTGACCCATCAGAAATCAAGAGGTTCATAGAACCCACTTTCCTGGATTTAGAAGAGATTGGTCAGTTGTACAGAACAACTGCGCACGATGTGGACTATATCAAGCCAAATGTAGATGGGGTACTCAGTTGGCGAAGCATTAATTCATGTACAACAGACTCAGACACCGGGTTAGAAAACTGGCAGCAAAGACTACACAAAGTATCCACGAGAAGGTGTGCCAGAATAGATTGTGCAGTAAGGTGGATTGGCACAGAAATCAGAGAACCACCCAGTTTTCACGGGTTAACTGATTTGGAAACTTTCTTGACACAATATGAAAACAAAGTATTAGAAAACCAAAGATTGATAGCACTGGATTTACCACTAAAGGCTACACCTGGAAGATGGTGGGGTGCACATAAAGAGACTATCACGGATTGGTACCAATGTAAGCAATTACTGCGCATAAGGTTCGACACATAACAGATAGGTAACAAATAACAGAAATATGATGGACTAGGCACACCAGTAGAACACTTGGAAAAGTGTAAAACGTTGTGGAAAATGATGCCACTGGAGGAATGGTCTCACCACTTCATTCATACTCTAGAGGGCATACTAGCGAATTTGGTATACGGACCAGGAAATGCGTAAAGGAACCAAGACATAGGCGACACTCCAACATAACTTTACAGTCACTTTCTCATTCGAGCATGAGAAGCCCAACATGGACGCAACCCTGAAACGGATTAGAGACATCATATTCATTAAAGAACCAGAAGCAAAAGCTATCACAGAGGTACAACAGTGAAATAAGCAGACAATCAAGGATCTATTGTCATGCCACCACGTACAGGAGGAAGCACTGGATGAAGATGATCCGTGCGATATTCAGATCGAAGAATTTGAAGGTGAGAGAGATGTGGAAGGACCACCCTTAGAGTCATAGGTCATCTCTGCGCCAATCAAGATAAAGAAGGTTAAAATAGGGACTTTCAAGCAGCCCAAAATGGTCAGCATAGGATATTACTGGGACAAACAGACACTAGAAAGTATCATAGAATTGTTGCACGAATACAACGACCTTTTTCCCACAACCTTTACAGAGATGAAAGGCATAGACGAAGAATTAGGCAAATGAAGATACCACTGAGACCTGATGTAAGACCCATTAGAAAATGACCATATAGATTGAACCCCATATATAAACATAAAGTTAAAGACGAGATCGAAAGGATGCTCGAGGCCGATATCATCGAACCAGACGAACAATCAGAATGGATAAGCCCGATGGTAGTACAGGATAAGAAACAGGGAAGAGGGATCAGGATATGCGTCGACTTGAGGAAATTGAACGATGCATGCCTACATGACCCATTCCCCACACTATTCATGGATGAAGTACTCGAGAACATAGGAGGTCAAGAAACCTACTCATTCACTGACGGATTCTCAGGATATCATCAGATTAAGATAGCATAGGAGGATAGACACAAGACCACGTTCATGATAGAATGAGGATCTTATCAGTATACAGTCATGTCATTCGAACTGAAGAATGCACCTGCAATATTTTCTAGAGTGGTCATCATATCATTTAAGGAATTCATCCATCAATTCCTTGATGTATACCTGGACGATTGGATAGTGTATAGCTTACTAAAAAACCATGTGGAAGTTTGATGTTAGAACGATGCAGACAGTGCCAGATATCACTGAATATCAAGAAATGCATATTTGGAACACCATTTGGGATACTATTGGGACACATAGTATGCAAACAGGGTTTGTTAGTGGATCCAACCAAAATCATAGTCATTGTTAACCTACCAGCACCAAAAATAGTCCGCCAACTAAGAGCAACGCTAGGACATATGGGATATTACAGGAAATTCATCAAAGGCTAGGTGCAGATTACAACACCAATGGAAAAAATATTAAGGAAGGATACAAAGTATCAAGGGAATGACGAGTGCCAACACGGTCTAAATACCCTGAAGGAAAAGATGGTCACTGCACCAATATTGGCATTTTCAGATTGGGAGAAGACATTCCATGTACATTTATATGCATCAGCGATAGCACTTGGAGCTATCTTGGCACAACCAGGAGCAGGAGACTTGGATCACCCAATAGCGTTTGCAAGCAGAAAATTTTCAGATTCAGAACATAATTATAACACGACAGAAAGAGAAGGCCTAACTATGGTTTATGCACTACAGAAATACATACATTACTTATTGGGAAAACACTTTAAGATGTTTACAGATCACTCAACCCTGAAATACCTAGTCAACAAGCCAATGTTGGGGGGGAGAATCTGTCGATGGTTATTGCTATTTCAAGAATTCAACTTTGAGGTAATAGTTAAACCAGGGAAACTGAATGCAGGACCTGACCACCTATCGAGGGTCACAAACGGAGAGGAACCAACGAATTTACAAGACAACTTTCTATATGCATAGCTATTCTTAGTACAGATTGTCGGTGATTACTTCACAGAGATCATCCAGTACTTGAGCACAGGTATTGCGCCGCAAGAATATACCATTGTGCAGAAGAAGAACTTGGTAGTCTGTGCATCCGACTATCAATTGATCATGAGACATCTATACAATATGGGTGAAAATAGCATCTTATGAAGATACGTACTAGACCATGAATGACCAAGAATTTTACCAGAAGCCCACGAGGGAATAGCAGGAGGGAATTATGCAGGAAAATCTACCACGCAGAAGGTACTACGCACAGGATTATGGTGGTCAATGATCCACAGAGACTCGAAAAAATACTACCAGTGATGTGATGTCTTTCAAAGGGTAGGCAAACCCAATAGAAGGGACGAGATGCCACTATGATCGCAAGTGACACTTCAGGCATTCAACAAATGGGTGATAGACTTCGTGGGACCCATTAACCCACCAGCCAAAAGAATGGGGGTGATATATATTATCACCGCAATGGATTACCTAACGATATGGGTGGAAGCCGCACCAATAAAAGATTGTAGCGCAGAGACAACTACACACTTTCTATTTGAACAGGTTATTACAATATTTGGGTGCCCAATAATTTTGATGAGCAACCAAGGAATTCACTTCATGAACAAGACCATCCGAGCGATGCTTGAAGAATTTGAAGTTCATCACCAAAAAAGCACACCATATCACCCACAGGAAAATGGCACGGTATAATCCTTCAACAAAATTCTATAGAACGCCTTGACAAAGATATGTAACGTCAACAGGGATGATTGGGACCTCAAGGTACCAGTAGTGTTATGGGCGTATAGAACCACATGCAAAAATTTGACAGACCACATACCATTCAAACTAGTCTATGGTCAAGAAGCAGTAGTGTCGTTAGAGTTTTTAATACCCAGTCTATGTGTAGCAGCTATCACACACATGACAGAACGAGGTGCAGTATAGGAAAGACTAAATCAATTACTGTCGATGGAGGAAGACCGACCGAATCTTGGTTGGATTCCACCAACAAGTACAGAAAGCAAGAGAAAAATCTTGGCACGACCGCCACATCAAGAGGAAGACGTTCAAGGAAGGATATATAGTATTTCTCTACAACAGTAAATCGTTGCAGCACCTAGGGAAGCTCAGAATACATTGGCTAGGACCATACAAGGTAAAATATGTTATGGATGGAGGAGATGTACAGTTAAGAGATCTAGTAGGCACAAACTGAATCTTGGCAGGATTCCACCAATAAGTACAGAAAGAAAGAGACAAAGCTTGGCACGACCACCACATCAAGAGGAAGATGTTCAAGGAAGGAGATCTAGTATTGCTCTACGATAGTAAATCGTTGCAGCACCCAAGGAAGCTCAGAATGCATTGGCTAGGACCATATGAGGTAAAATTTGTTACGAATGGAGGAGATGTACAGTTAAGAGATATAGCAGGTGCATACCTTAGAGGAATGACCAATGGGAGCCGGTTGAAGCTATATAAGGATAGTCGACCACCCACCGTGCAGATAACATGAGGAAGAGTTAGAGAAAGGAAAGGACAGATGGGATGTCACATTAAACATGACAACTGGAGATAGCAAAGAAGGTGTAATGGCAAGTACAAAACCACCGCAGATGCATTGAACCCACAATTATCGTGCATTAATATCATGATGGAGGAAGCGTCCTTGACAAGCTTCATGACGAGCCCATACAACACACAAGAATAGAATTAGTTAGTCTATTCGTTAAAGGATAACAGAAAAAGAGAAACAACAATGAGAACGAATAGAGTGAAACCACAGAGCTCACCGAAGCCATTTGAACTTAGAAAACGCTCGACAGACACCACTATGGCACCACCGAAGCTCGCAGAACCAGACCAGACATCCAAATCAACCAAGGTTCAGACTAGGTCACGAGGACCACTGGAAGGAAATGAACAACAGCCACCAGAGATCGTCGATATTGACGAAATCCTATTGCTAGAGGAAATCCCAGTAGAGTCCACACCCATACTAGAAGATATTCTGAAACCACAGACAGAGGCCATGGAATAGGATACACTAAAAGCAGTGCATGAGCCCTAGAACAAAGAAGAAGAAACCCACCAGGAAATACCATCGGAACATACTGAAGCAACCGTGGAAGTGAACGGAATGACACAACATCTGGGAGAAGAGGAGAAACCAGACAAGACACAAGCACCCGGCTTAGGTCACCCAACCGAGGAGATCGCTGGAATTACCTAGGCATGGCCAGAGTGGATGATAGGAGAACAACCAATAGTTGTTGTAACTTTGATCCAACCAACATAGCAAGAGGAACGATTTCAAATACCAAGCTCATCTTAAAATAATCTAGCTATAGAGATTGGGCTACCTCGCATACCATAGGGAGTATAGGTGGACCCACAACTATTAGGTCACGTCAGGAAGCTCAAGTATTCCAACCATGACATAGTAGACGAAACCAAATATCCAGAGATTGCACCATAGGTCTTCATGCAGAAAGTAGTTGTGAACCAACTCAGAGAAACCATCACTCAGCCACACCAGTGGGTAGCTGGACTGGATAGAACAGGAATTCTAGGATTGCTGAAGATACCACACTTTGGCAGAGGCCAATATGTGTCAGCATGTGTGAAGAAATTGTTAGTAGTAACGCATGGAGGGGATGTATGGATGGACAAACTCGTCTCCATAACTATCAAACTTATCACACAGATAACAGGCCTAACTACCGGGGGTATGGATCCCACGCTAATTCTGGATGACAAGTCCAAGGAAAAAAAATTGGCAGAAGAGATGAAGAAGAAATATGGCACCGATAGGGGAACAAGAGGCATTATAATCAAAGAGATCAACAATGTCGCGACGCAATTGGGCGCAAATATCTTAGCCTATAAAATTATAAGAAAATGCCGCAAAGACAAAGTACCGGCAAGAGTCATTGTTGTTGCAGCTCAGTGCGCAGAAGGCACCTCCATGAGTTGGGCACCATACCTATCCAACTTGTTCCAAGTAGGCTGCAAAGACATCCAGGATGCAGGTACATAATTTCATTACTCATGGCTTATCACTCTCATAGCTTTCATGGGATGGAGAGAGCCAGAATACGTCGTCTTTTGTACCACACCACAGCCAGGAGGAGCAAGATATCACGTCTTAAGATCCGTGCCACTAGCAAAGCATAAGAATGGGAATGGAATCATATTCGAATCTTACCTACGAGAGATACATGAAGCCATCAGTCAAGCATGGAGAATAACACCAGAGGCTATCGCATGATACAGAGGCATCACCAATTTCTGGGCTAGGCGACAAGCCATGTGGATACATCCAAGGCAGGATCTGGATAAACAGTGGCTACAGATGTGCTACTGTGTCACCAAGGGAGATATTGACATGGTCATCAGCGAATGGCCTGATGAATGGAGGATTCCAACCATACCTAGAGAAGTACTGGGAAAAATAGCAGAAGGAGGAGTTGCGCAGGCAGAAACATAGCCTCCACAAATCCTAGTACCCAAAAAACGTATAACGGGCCTAACCAAGTCGACTCAGGAAGACGATGGCTCATAGCAACCAGGGACCCAGAAGGAGAGGATAGAAACCACCCACCCGACCAATGGACAGAGGAAACTGGCTGAGGGAGCACAGGAAACCACATTGGACCCCATCACACAGGAACCAGGGGGAACTAAGAGACCAGCAGTACAGGAAGCAGGTGCGCGCAAGAAAATGAATGCACAATGACCACCACTTGACTACACAATCATGGATGATGATGGAGAGATGATTTATAGGATGGTCCAAGACTGCCTCGCAGAGGATTTCGATCATGTCGCGCACCACAGGGATAAACTGCAGAAGGAATTGACATAAATGGGACAGCTCCTAAAGAAAATCAGGGGAAGCCCATATCACGAGTAGTAGTAGGGGCATCAAGACATCGACCACACAGAACATATAAAGGGTGGAGGTAGAAGAACGTGACCCAATTCTTCCGATACCACAGGCACATTCCACTGTCTATACAAATCCTAGCATGTTGTGAATGGATGAAATTGTGGGACAGACACCACTGAAGGATTTGGATCATATCCAATTGGTCTTGACACAGATGCTATCAAGAGAATTATACAAACTACAGGTTAGCATCGACCATGAGCTACAGTTGCGAGCACATAAAAACTTAGGCGAGCTACAACAAGCAACAAAGAAGCGCAAAGAGATGGAAATAGTTTGTGCACAGGAAAAATCTAAAACTGAGGAGAAAGAATGCAGAAATGAGATGGAACGCAAAGTGGAATAAGTTTATGGGAAACTTCCAACTACTGCACAAAGAAATGAACTCCCAGCCACAGAGAAGATTGACCAGATTGCACATGGAATGGATCAGTATCAGAAGGAGATCGAGACTTTCCGCAGGCAGATTAGATCGACAACTCCACCAACAGTGAAGGAGCAAAGGAAGTAGGAAGCAGCAATACAGCTGTAGGAGCTAGAAAAATAGGTCATCATGGCAGCCGACTTGCTGGATAAAGCAGCGCAACTTTGGACAAGGATGGAAGAGGATCCACATGTCCAACACTGGAACAAGGAGGAAGAGAGGATCAATGCAACGATCCAAGAAATCAAGCAATGACAGAATACCATACCAATTCCAGAACGATTCAAGGGAACACAAGAGTTGAAGAAGTTACAGGCATAACTTATCACTGTGCAAACACATAAACATGAGTGTCAGGCTCAAATAGAACCATTGCAGGAACAGGTAGAAGAAGTACTTGTGCAGGCCGAAGAAGACAGAAAACAGACAACACAGACTCAGATAGAATGCGCAGGACTGATGAGAAAGGAAGTGGCAACTCAGACAATTGACGCCATCAAGGAGAAAATTGCGCAGGCACTCACAAAAGCAACAAAGTTGCAAGAACAGTTCCAGACGATCACCAAGGAGATCGAGGAAGCACAGAGAAAGTAGGTGACTCGGGATGAGTCACATGTCAGTGTTGGGGTCCTATTGGAACCAGGCCGAAGGGGAAAGAAGAACAATCGTGGGAAAGAAAGCGTACAGAAAACTGAAGTAACAACTAGCAAAAGAACAGCACGCGCGCATGAAAGAAAGAGTGCACAAAGGAAAGAGACAACTAGAGGAGGAAAAACACGCATATGGGAGAAATACCTAACGTAAGAAGGGTTAGGGTTTTGGTAATATTTTGTAAAAGGCTGAAGATCCCGAAATGTAAAAATATAGATACGAAAGTATCATATAAGAGAGAGTTGCTAGTAGTTGTTATAAGTTCTTTTAATGTTTTTAGCTGTATGAACCGATTTTGTAAGATGTTGAGCGAAGAATATACGAGGGAAGGTAGATCTGAGGATTAGACTATAGGCTATGGAGCCTGGTGTGATCTAGTTCACCTCGCATAGATCTTACCTAGTTTTGTGAGGAATTGTAAGCGCGTGGCACCAAGAATGCAGAACTTCCATAAAAAAGAGCCAAAAGCCAAATCTTTGTGGACGTATCCCAGGAGGGGGTGAACAATAGTAATACTCATGTAATATGTTGAATGTATGCATGTCTCTTATTTCTTTTAGCAATTAATGGTTAAGCTTGATGAATGAGTTAGCACATTGTTATGAATCTGGTTATACTCTATTGGAATTAACTATGAAATATGTGTATGTGACTTCAAGGGATAAGTAGTTTACATTACATCTCATGGTACCTGGATTTAATCAAGAGACCCCTATCCCCTATTCTAACCTAGGCTATAAACACCTGAGTCTTACAACCACCCATTTAAAGATATCTCGGGTGAGACTGTGTAGTGCCTTCCAGGTGTTGTGTTGCCTTCTGGATTACCAGGAGGGCCGATAGTTTTAGAGGCTTTGTTGGAACCCTGAATGAAATGAACCCTGGGTCAATAACTCAGACAACTCGAGAACGGAAATAGTAAACCAACAATGGATTTCACATCGTTTTAAAAGCATTGCATGCATGATAGTTCTCCTTAGCATCTTTATGATGTGTGGGCCACCAAATCCCTGCACACAAAATTTTTTGTGCAGTTTCTTTACCTACATAATGTCCTCCTGCAATACCTTCATGTGCTTCTGTGAGTATCATAGGCCTTTCATGTTCCAACACACATCGTCTCAATATTCCATATGCACCTAATTTATATAAATTTCCTATAATGAGTTGATATTTTGTTGCTTTAACTACCAGTTGTTTCTTCTGTGCAACTACCATTTCTGATGGGGAAATTCCTATACTTAGAAACTACACGATGTACGAGAAGTAATCATCCACCATTTTGATTGCAAATAGATGTGCATCTGGTAGGTTGTCATCTAAATTACCTGCATCTTCTCCTGATAGTATGCATGATAAATGATTTGGTCCGACATTCAAATTACTTTCTTTCACCACAACCTCAAAATCATATTCCTAAAACAACAATAACCATATGCATATTCTCCCCCCCCAACATTGGCTTGTTCACTAAGTATTTTAGTGTAGAATGGTTTGTATACATATTAAAGTGAGATTCCAATAAATAATGTCTGAACTTTTGTAGTGTATATACCATTTTCAATCCTTCTTTCTATGTGGTAATATAAATAATATCTTCTATAGATAGCTTCCTACTTGCAAAAGAAATTGGGTGATCTATGTCTCCTTCCCCTGGTTGAGATAGTATTATGACCAAAGCTATGGAAGATGCATCTACATGAACATGGAACTCCTTTTTCCAATATGGAAAGATCAAAAATAGTGAGATAACTAGTTTTTTTCTTTAAGGTGTCTAAACCCTTCTGTCAGTCCTCGTTCCATTGAAACTTCGCTTCCTTCTTCAACAAATTTTCCATAGGTGTTGTGATACGCAAATAGACTTTGATAAATTTCCTATAATATCATGTGTGACCCATAGCTTCCCTCATCTTTCTGACTAATGTTGATGGTTCTAAATATATAATCACTACAATATTGGCCAGCTCCACTAGTAATCCCTTCTTGCAAACCACATGGCCTAACAAAATTCCAAACGGTGTGAAAAAAATACACTTCTTCAAATTCAACGAAATCTGACACTGTCTACACCTATCCAACATTAGCTTGAGTACTTCTATGTGATCCTTTAGTATATTGAACACAGTCCAATCATCTAAGTATACTTCAAGGATCTTATGAATAAATTTCTTAAACGCTGCAACCACAACTCTTGAAAAAACTGCAGGGGAATTCTTCAGTCCAAAGGAAATTACCGTATACTGATAACTTTCCCAATATGTCACAAAAGTAGTCTTGTACTAGTCTTCTTGCACAATTTTTATCTGATGGTACCCTGAGAATCCATCTATGAAAGAATAAGTCTCTTTCCCTCCTACATTCTGTTATCACTCCAAGAAACTCTTTGAGGTTGTAAGACAAAGATGCTTGGTAACTTAAAGTAAACTTGTTTTTGTGTTTTTGTATGTGTGGATCAATGGGATAACTCAACTACAATATAGTATCCAGACAGTCAAAATGAATAATCAAATAAACCAATGCCCTCAAGGATCAATAATGAGATAATAGCTTTAAGTGGTTGAAGAAGACAGTGCTTATAAACCAGATACACAATGATGGGTTTAATAAACAATGTAAGAAACTATTAATCAAGTCATGAACTGACTAATGAGATGACAGTCATTTTGCAGTTAAAACAACTTGAATAAGAGTGCAGAAGAAGGGTGGAAATCTGACATTAATAGAGAGAGAAACTTGTGATCTTTATTATCATATGAAAAGTCTGTTACAAAGGTATAGTTCCTGTATCCAAAATCGACCCTCCTCCTTCTATAAAATGATAGGTATTTATATCTTTTACAACAGATCTCATATCCTATAAACATGGATCAAGATTTCTAAATATGGAAACATAGTACAAAAATTAATACAATAAAATAACCTAATATTTAACAAAATAGATTTAATCTGATCATTACAAGTCGAATTTGACAACTAAAGCATTATTTGGCAGTTTGTAGGTGAAAATCACAGATTCAGAAATCTGTTTTTGATGACTGGCAGATTTTCTGTCAAGAATTATTGTTCCATTTGGTGTTATTTCCTCACCACATGTCTTTAAAACTTCATGAGAAAGATATTCTAGCTTCTCCTAATTATTATCCATCATTTGACACCTTTCCCACGTGTTCAAGAATTAAAAAATCACGATCTGGGCCGAAAGAAGACGTTTCTGGACTCTTCTTCACTTTCACCAGCTCTTTTGTCCTGAATCTGCCCCTTTAGCTGGTGAAAAGGAAAGATTTCAATGGCTAACTAGCAGATTTCAAAACCAATGAGCTGGTGAAAACGCAATTTTTTTAATGAAAACTGCCTTGGGAAAAATCACATTTCTAGGTCGTGGAGAGTTTGTTTTAGATGCTTGAATAGTCGATTGACATCTAGAAATCCTAATATTTCCAATGGTACTTTCAGATCTGTTTTTAGATCTTGGGAATGCAGTCAAAAGTCCTCCACAAGATGAGGCATAATTTTTCAAACAAATTTCAAAATGAATTATTTGATCACTAACACATTCTCTAATACCTCATCTATGAACAGTTTTAGGAATGGATCATGTAAACATGCATCATTCATCTTCCTCGAATATACACAAATCTTGATTCCTCCTATTTTCTTTTCTTTCACTACCATTGGACTTATCCACTCTGATTCTACCATGGGTTCAATGATCCCTACATACAACATCCTTCCTATTTATTCTTTAAACTTATCTTTGTACTTCAAATTTAACCTATAGGGTATTTGTCGCACTGGCTTAACACCAAGTTTCAAAGGAATCTTCATATCACCTAAGTCCCCAGCTATCCCCTTCATCTCTAAAAATTTAGTCAGGAATAGGTCTTGATATTCACGTACTAAGTCTGCAATCTTCTCTAATGTCTCATCACTCTAGTAATCCCCTATATGCAAACACTTTGGGTTCTTTGTCATCCCAATATTTACGTTCCACATCTTTATTGGTTGTGTGTATGCAATGTGTTCGTGCTCGAATCGTCGYCGGGTGAGCAAGAATGGGAGCACTAGCATGCCCTGTTGGGCTCAGCAAGGCAGAACAGGTTTGCTGTGGATCAAAATGGGTTAACAGTGAATAGAAAACAAAACGAAATAAAATCTACCTACGGACTGAAAAACAAATAACATTACAGCCATAAACAAAAATTCAAACGTGAGACAAGGGAGTTCCCA
>ML805178.1:90784-115623 GCA_009831015.1 Picea engelmannii | reverse complement strand
CCGGTGTAGACACAGGCTAGTTTAGGGTTCGCTTAAGCCATAAATTCGCCGTATTTGCAGAACCGACCCTGATCAGAGGGTCAAATCATCTCGGGCGAAGGTCTATTGGCGGTCGGGAAGCCGACTTAAGCATTTAATGTGCCTTATTAGCAGATGCGCGGCTTTTCATGTGGACAGTCGCGCATCGTGCGCTTAAAGCACGCACAACACGTTCTTATCCCGCGCATACGCGCGCACCTTATGATGTGAAGTGTCTTTCAATTTTTGTATAGTATTTGACCCTTCTRGAATGCTGTGACTAGTGCCATGAATGACTTCATTGCTGTTTTGATGATGTAGAGTTCTTGTCGCTATGTGCAGATGATGTGGAGTTCTTGTCGCCATGTGCAGACGAAATTTCAGTGCTAACACAATGAACTCAAGCTCTTTCCCTTCTACTACCTGTTCTCCTTCTATTTCAGGTAATTGCACATTCTTGGGATATTCTTCATCATGTTCTTCTTTAGAAACATCGTAGCACTCCAATAACTCATGGACAGTCATAGCATCTTTGTGCACATCGCAGACTAGTACCACCTCCATCACCCCTTCTTTTGAGAAGATATTGGTTCCAATAGACTATAATGATACATCCATTAATGGGGATTCATGTTCAAATGTAAATGTTACCTTGAACCTCTAATTCAAGTCGTCCCAGTTGGTTGTCTCCCTACGCATTTCCAATTCCAAATACCAGTTCTTCAGAATTGTATCCAGTGTATGTATAAATATGTGTGTCCATTTTTTCTCCAGTACCGAACTCCATAAGGTTCTACACATCTCAACATGTCTTTTTGGATCCTCCCTTGTATACTTCGGTGCAATATTCTCTACCTTGGTACCAAATCTCACTTGCATTAGTCTTCTACACTATGACCATTCTTCCATTCCCTCTTTGTGTGTAGCCTACCATCTGGTTGGAGTTTCTTTTAGGACAAAATCTAGTGCCAACATTATTTTTTGTTTGGGTACCTTCAACTCAAAAGCCTTTAAAAACAAGCTTATATCATTCAATCCATCATACCTAGGTGGATCAAATATCTCTATTCCAATCCAGTGCAATGCTCAAGTTATTCCTACACATAATCTCGTTGATACTTCATGCATCCTTTGATGTCAATGCTCCAGACCTTCCTCTAAATATGATGCACGTGAACTCATACTTCTTCAACTTAGCACACCATATGCAGTGGGGTTAACATAATCATCCATCCACGCATTCATGTTATACAAGTTTTCAATGGTGTTTCCTCTTATTGGATCTATGTATCTCTTTCCTTCTGTTGGGTCCAATGGTGTGGTAACTTTCAAATATCTGACTTCAAATATCATTTCCCTTCTCTTTATATTAATGATTTCCTAATTATAAAAGGCCTATTCAAGTTGCATCAATTTTGGATATGGTTGAATACGATCCATAGTCTCAATAAATTCAACTTTTTTCCACACTGCGTACCCCATCTATGTTCACAGGTACTCCTGTCAATTGACCAATTGTTAGAAAAACAGGATCACGGAGCAATAAAATAAAACAAATGAGGAAATAAAATACAGAATATACACAATACAATAGAGACACATATATACGTGGTTCACCCAGTGTGGGCTACGTCCACCAGAGAAATTGTCAGGTCCTTCCTTTATTATTATCCAACAAATGAAGGGATACAACCTACAACAAACCTGTTGTAACTTCCTCTTCTTTCTCTCACAATCTCTATCTCATAATACAATATTCACTATAATGCATAGCCGCAATACATTTCCCTCATAACAGAGGGTTGCCTTCTAGGGAAAAAAAAACCCTAACATAATTTCTACCGTTAGATCTGTGACCTTATAATGAACGGTCCATATTTACAATGAAATTACAATATACATTTACGAGGAAATTTTTCCCTTCGGGGGATTTTCCACTGAACCCCCATCAGGGGACACTGCCCCCAAAACCCCGCTAGGGGGCCGCTTTCCCTCGGACCCCTCAGCCAGGGAGATAACCCCCCCAAACCTCGTAGAGAGGGTAACCCCCCTCTGCACTCCCTCGAGTGGAAGAGTGTACATAATTATGGGGTGTAAATTCTTCATGGGGTATAAACACGGCTAAAATAAAGGACCCTTGAATTAGGGAGATAATCAGGCTCCACAACCAACACCAATCGGTACTATCTTGTGTTGATTTGCGAGCTTTAACTGAACATGAGACCAAATCAAATTGGGGTTTCCCATCATCTACTAGGTATGTTTTGGTAACACATTCAAATCAAAACCCAATTTCAAGATAACATTACCCACATCATATTCCCCAATTTTCAAAATGAATCTGAATTCTTCATTGGTCCTCTTTTTGCGCAGTACCTGATTCACCACCATCTGTGCGATGGGAGTTTCCCTTCCTTATGTGCAATGATCAATCATTTCATATAGTGTATTCAGTGAAGTTTCATCTTTCATCATCCCCACACAACTTCTCAGTAATTCTCTTAGAGTTCTTACCTCCCCAAGTGGCTTATCTAGCCTAGCGCGATCTCTGACATGAGGTGTAGATGATGTTGATGCTCCCCAATCCTGTCCAAGTACCTATTTTATTTCCCTATGATATGTCTCCTTTTATTGATGAGGATCGAATGTTGGTATAGGTCATGTTGAATTCCTTACCCATTGCTCATCCTGCTTCCCTCCATTCATCACATCATCCCTTTTTCTATCTCCCCGCGTGTATCAACTGTTATTCTAGGCCCTTCGTTATGTTTTTCAGCTTATATTTTTTGTACATTCTAATTCAGATTCTGGTTCTAATTCCCTCTTTCCTTCCATTTTACAAGTAGTTGAGTACAATCTTATGTTGCATGGTCCAGTTATCTACAATATGTGCATGTTGTACACATAATCGGGAAGTTGTGAGCTAAGTGTCCCCGTTTATTACAATTGTAAAATATTATTGGTTCTCTTCCTCCTCTGCCAAAATTTCCTCTGCCTCAACCTCTACCAAAATTTCCTCTATTTCCTAGATTAAAGCCTCTCTATTTATTATACGGTGTACCACCTCCTTCTTTCGCAACATTCTCCTCCTAAATCATGTACATATCTTAAGTGTTCTCCCTCATCAAATCGAATGCGCAAAAATACTTCTCTTCATGTCCGACTGAAATGAAAAAGTTGTAAAACAAGTTTCTTTGTGTACTCTGATATTTGTGTAGTAATGGACACTCCATCGGATGATGTCCCCATTTATTACATATTTTTCAATATCCCCCTCCTAGTAATGGATCTGATGCTCGAGTCACCAAATATTGCACAAATATTGGGTATTCGTCCTTGTGGTGGCCTTCATTCCTACACTTGGTACACCAGAATTGTTCTCATTTCTCCTTTCATTTTGTAAGTTATTCCAGTTGAATCGTCAAACTGACTAACTGCATCTGAACTTGTGTCATCCCCCCACTATTTCCTATAGGGGGTGCTTCCAATTTCATTGCAATCTCCAACACTTCAGACTGCGATGCAACCTTATGTTGAATCAGCGGCCTGTGAATGTGTGGTAGAAGTCATAGAATAAACCACCCTTGGTGTTGTTGATTAGGTATCTGGAATGTTAGTCTACCCATCAGATCTTTGAATCTTTGATCAAAATCCCACACTGACTTATTTTGCACCTGTTTGATTTCCTTCAGCTCGATAATGTACTGCAACTCAGAATTTGGTTTCTTGAACTCTTTCAATAGTTTTTTTCTTATCTCCACTAAAGTCCTAGCTTTTCCTGTAGGCGTGGTACTCTGCAGTTTCATGTACCAAAATAGTGCACTACCTCTAAAGTTTGTTTCCAACTGTGCAATATTTATGGCCTCATATTGGAAATTATTTGCGGCCAAAATCATCTCACAATCGAACAGATGTTATTATGGGTCCTCTGACCCAAATCCCTAGAACTCAGGAAATATGAGGGTGTTTTCTACCCTTGCCATGTTGCATTATCTAGTACCTCCTCTTGGCTATGTTGGATGACTCTAACTCTGCACACTACTTCCACTGCTCTAATTTCTACTATGATTTATTCCACTAACTACAAGTTCTTTCAACAACTTTTCAACCGTTATCCCAGATTTTGGTGATGCACATGGGGTCATGGATTCGACACATGATTTAGTCTGAGTAGGACTTTACAGATATTTTATTATAGCACTGGAATAGAACCCCTCTTTCTCTCCTTTTATGTGTTGTATCTCTACTATTTGTACTTTTTCACAAGGCCCTCTCCACTTTGTCTCTCCTTTCTCATCCATAGTCTTTTTCTTCTTGTACCTCCTTCCACTACGCAATACTCCAAACTCATCTTCTTCCTCTGATACAACTTATTCGGTTCTCTACATTCTCAGTCCCTCCCTTCCTCCTTCATTTATTCCTTCATTCTCTCATGTCCTCAGACTATCCTCTTGTCATCCCCCGGTTCCCCTATGTGCTTAAATCCCCTTAGCAATCAAACTCCATTTTCATCATGCACTTGTCACACAATAGCATGTTTATCCATGTACCCAATATTTTCATGAACCTTCTGCGCAAACCTTTGAAGAAGTCCCTTTCTACAACACTATATGAATGGGTACAATCTATTGTAAATTATGTAATATATTGTCCTAATATACTATCCAACCAGAAATACACTGTGTGAGAAGTTTTATTACTTACATAATTCATCTATCTTACCAAATCAGGAGTCCAATTCCTCGGCACTATTGTTCAGTACCTTCCAGTATTCTCCACTAATCTTTCTAATCACTCGGTCAAAATAATTGGAAATTTACCAAAGAAAATTTCATGCAGCTCTGTGTATACATACCTTTGCATCCATTGCTTATCACTCATCTAAGGGTTCCTATTCTCTTTTTGAGAAAACTCTCATTCCTTCCCTTCTAACCATTATGAGATATTTTTCTAAGTTGGCCTCCAAAACATTCCCTCAACCACATATTCCAGGTCCTGTCAACAAAACCATTTGTTGGTGTGTGCACGATTGTAAGACCCTAGTTTTGAGTTATCTTGAACAACAAAACCCTTCCGACACTAGCCCTTTTGGCATCACCTGCATTCAAGTGAATTCTCACCTGAGGCATTTATTGGGGTCTCAGGAATCGAGTTTATGTTGTAGTGAGGGAATGAGAGGTGATCAGCCTTGTCATTCTTACTTATATGTTTTGTGCATGTTATTATGGATTTTTCTTCTTAGGTTACTTAGTGAATTCAAATAGATGTTACCATTATACTTCATATTGAAACATAAACCAAGTCTTGTAACATCCATAAATATTGTGCAACTATCATGTAAGGAATAGATATAATATAACATTCATATAGAGAACATTCATGATCGATCACATAAAATACAAGTAAGCACAGTAGTTAACATGGTTCACCCAACTTTGGGCTATGTCCACAACGTCTGGCTTCTTTATTATTCTTTCTACAATTGTCTCAGGTTCGCACACTGCATTTACCTATATTTTCCTTCATCTAGCCTATCTACTCTACAATGCAAGCCTCTCTCTCTCTGCAACATCTCTTTAACATTCAGACATAGACTCTTTCCTTCTCAGACTATTCTCTCACTCTCCTTATAGACAAAATCTTCGACCGACTCGAAAATACCTCTAGCAAGAGAGAAAAAACCCTATTCTCCCAACCCATTACATATTTATAAATGAATTCTAGGGATTAAAACCCTACTTTTCTCACCCCAAAAACCTATTACAATTCATGATAACTCAAGATGACTCGTTGATCGGGCTTTCTTTTCCATCTGCATGCTGCTTTTTCATTCTAACTTGTCTTCTTAGCATGTCGAACTACTTTCCTTCTTTTTTTCCCACTTTCCTCTCTTTATTTATTCCTCTTCTTTATTCCTCTTCTTTCTTCCTCAGTTGTGAACTCCTAATCCTACCTTGTCTTCTTTCTTCTTCTTTTGTTGCACACATCTTCCATACTTCAGATTTTCATGAATATTATTTCCACACTACCTGTCCAAAAAGTGGCAAGTGCCACGTCCATGCTAAGGGGTGACGTGTTCTGACAAATCAATGCCATTTCAGATGACACAGGTCATGTGGAGCCACATGGGTGTCACGTGGAAGTAAAGAGGTCTTAGGCCAATAAATGCCCCAAATATTTAAAAGGCCATAACTTTTAATCCATAGTGTTACGGGGAAAATCACTCTATGGCATGGGGTAAACCACAACAAACGGAAATGACTGCAGAAATCAACTCTAATATAAAGTATGATATATAAACAAACATGTTAACAAGACAATATAAAGAGCCTACCTCGTCTATATGTTCAATGAAGTCTATCATTGAGCACTTGACTCAAAGCTATATACATGCAACTTGTCCTCAATAACCAAGATATGAAAGCATATGGCGATAATATACAGTTAGCACATATAATAGCATAATCCATCAATATTAATAATAAATACATCCATGGAATAACAATTCAAATATTTCCAAGACATTAATTGGAGGAGAAAAGAATATTTCTATTAAAATGTGATCAACAAAAGTGTATGAATGACAAAATTCCACGTCGACACGTTCGAAACGAGAAACTAAGTCCCTTCCAGCTAGGCCTCCACTACTTCAATCCTCCACCAAAGGCAAGCTCATATAAGAGAGACAATGAGGTTCTCCATCAAATATGGAATATCTTGGGGGATGAACAATGTTTTCAGACTTAAAAGGACAAAGGGATGTAGACTCCATATGAAGTGAATAATTTCTCAAGAGTAAATTTTCTTTCAAAGTTGAATTATTTTTCCCTCTTCCACGGCTTGGATATGGCCCATTTATAGCCTTCAAATGCAACTGAACGACCGATTCATAATGTTTCTAGTATATGGAAGGTCAAGGATCATGGATCTCATGACGTGACATGGATACCTGACACCATTTTTTAATTTTGGGCACAATACCCAATGTACACGGGTTGTAATTGTGCAACCTGTGTATACACATGTTGTATCGCTGTTAGGATGCATAAATGTGGAAAAATACAATTTTTATCTCTGGGAACTGCAAAAAGGGACTTCAAGTATGCATAAGGAAATGGAAAAGGCCTTCTAAGCAAGTTGCATGGGGTGAGGAAAATATTTATATAACATATGCCCCCTAATGTAGTAATGTGTGAGGTCAGAGGAGTATCTGCAATGGCTGAAATACATTATAATTCCTAGAAGTGGAGTAATGGAGACCCAACTGGACGAACTAGTTGCTCATAAGAATATTACAATCCATAATGAATTTGTACACATGGCTTCCAATTTGAATTACACTACAGATCCATGTGGAAATATACCAAACAATTGTTCGTGAACATGAATAGGCAATACAAAAGTAGATACATGCCAAAGGTTGTCATAGTCACGAACAAGGCCCAGTGAAAACCAGTCTCAAAATCAATCTAAAGATATTTGTATACAATGGAGTACAATCTGATCTCCCATGATCATTGAAGTCATATAGGTATTGGTCCAATGAATGATAACAACAACTCAAGAAAGTTGTGACTATGAATTGATTTCTTCAAGTCTTCTACACGATCCGCCAAAGGTGCAAGTCTACATCATGTGAATAAAGGAGTTGAGGTTGAACATAATGTGACTTTGTTTGATTATCGATCATTAGGGTATATCATTAAAAAATGCAAGACAGACTGTTGATAATGAAAGTAGGTATCAAGGCACCGAGTACATTCTTACAAGTGTGAATAAAGGTGTTGAGGTCTAACATTTGAAGAATCCATAGATCAGGAGACGTTGATGTATTCCCAACTGTCGATGGTGAGAGAACCTGCCACTGATGACTTCAAGCCTCTAGGTACTCATAGGACTCTAGGCCTCATTTCCAGAATAGATGAGTTGAAGTTGATGGAAGGAGAACCGTTGAAAGGAGAGCATTAAGGCATCTGTCATCAGTCAGCATGAGGTATAAAGAAGTAGCTTGATGATTTGGAGGAATTTGGATGAAGAACATGTTCATGAACCAAATACCTTGTGTGTCTTTCACATTCACCAGATGCAATAAGTGCACAGAAAATAACCTATGAATAGAAACCAATAAGGAAAATCGTCGGCAAAGGAGAGGAAACCACCAATAAGGCTAATGGAATCCAATACACTACATGAATCCCAATGTATGAATATATTTCTTGTCATTGAACACAAGGGAAACCCCCTAGTCAATGAACAATGAGGAGATGTCAACTATTGGGTTCAAGGTTACCTACCCACAAGAAAAGTAGGACCAGGGTGCACAGTAGGACTGCAACCTCATGTAACTATGACACACACTAAGGGTATGGTCGACATGCAAATTCAAGGGTTCTGAGAAATGGTTGACGTAGGTTGATAGACATCCTTTGAACAAGAGCATGAGACATATGGATGACTCTGGAATCATAGAATTAATGATTAAACCTTGTGATGCAGGAAGCACCAATCAAACTCTTAATAAGGATTGGAAGAGTAACCAGTCGGGGGAGTAAACTCTATGTAACGATCTCAGCTTCCTAAGGTCATGCTAAACCCAAAATTTTGATGACAACTGGACTCAAATGTTTGTGCTTTGTTCAAAGGAAACACGATTTTTGCCAACATGAGATAATATTATTTTCCTGCC
Organism: Picea engelmannii; assembly: GCA_009831015.1. Classification (NCBI taxonomy): domain Eukaryota; kingdom Viridiplantae; phylum Streptophyta; class Pinopsida; order Pinales; family Pinaceae; genus Picea; species Picea engelmannii. Next base: position 106,919 of record ML805178.1, on the reverse strand, counting down.
CGTCTTTTTTTGGTTTTTCATAGTCAAATGAATGCTATGATACGGAGGAGGAAACAAGTGTCACGAGTAAGAAACTAGTTCCAACAATGGAGCATATCTATGCTCAATGCAAGTAGGTGCATGCAGGATATGGACACTCGAGGGAATGTTTTCTCTTGGGGTATAGGGTGTCAAGCTACAAAGGATATAAACAAGGCTTTGATTGGCTAATGATGCAAACTACTGAGGTGATAGGATTAGAATGAAAAAGAGATAATCGGCAATAGGATCAATATTGAAAGAAAGAGAATGAGATGCAATTACAACTTAACTCCAAAGAATGTCCTTTTTCGTTAATTTATTCTACTTGGTTTGAAAAAGGGTTAAACTTACACCAAATAGACATCCTTTCAAATCCAATTTATGAGTGTGAAAGAGACAAGTTCACTCGAAAATCTTTTCTCTTTTTGAGTGAGTTGGAAAATATCTTAAACAAGACTCGTGAGAATCCCATAGGTACAAGTCAACATGTTGATGAGTAAGAAATGAGGTTCGAACACAAATTCATATTAGTTATAAGGGACTCTCAGTCCTATAGAAGAACCTTTGCATGGGAACTGAATGGAACAAAGGTTCTAACTAGGGAACCCATGTTTGGTAAGTATCTACCATTCAATAACAACACTTCTATTAGTAAAAAGGAGGTTTTGTGTCGTTAATAAATGGGTTTGTACCTAAGGCATATGGATCGCAGTCATAGGATAATGAAAAATGTAAGAATGGATGGAAAACCTACCCTATATGTTGGTAAAGGAAATATACCTGCCAAAGTCATGAACGGGCATAAAAATTCCATTTAGGCCAAAAATTAAGCAAAACTATGCAAAGTGGGTAAAAATATTTACTATAAATAGTAAAAAATAACCAATTTACCATATCATTTGTATTTTTTACCCAAATAATGCATTTTGGATCAAATTTCCCCTGATATTCAAGTGTTGATTGCGGGAGCTACGAGTGATAGAATTGACAATTGTATGGACCAAGTAAGTCTTATTTCACTTCTCTTCATTTCTATTGGTTTAAAATTTTAATTTAGGCTTTAATTCTTGAGTATTTTAAGGCGCAAATTAGAAACTAGGGTATATGAGGGTTGTAGATCATCCGGTCACGTATACGTATCCCTATACACGATTGTTATCAAAATAGACCGCGTAAATTCATCCCTATACGCAACTATGTAAATTGCAGCTCGCGTACAAGTCCGTGAGTTGAATTTTTAAAATGATATTGACTCAAAAATTGATTTTAAACTTGTAGGATGGTGCTAGAGTGGAGAGAAAGAGAGCATGAAGAGGTTGATGTTGCAGTAGAAAGAGATCCAAGGGCCCAAATGGAATTAAGAATATGTGGGCTATATAAATTTTGGGCTTTGAAAGGCATGAGGGCTCAAGTGAGACTGCTGTAGATGTTGGTGAACTACTGGGATATATATACAGAGGCCTTCAACCTCGATGGGAAACCATTGGGGATTGAAATCGAGGACATATAATTTCTGACAGGATTGTCACATCAGGGTGAGGTGGTCAACTTCAAATCCCAAGGAGGTAGAAGTGACATGAATATAGAGGGCTACATAGCCCCTCACTGCGTTGCAGGGACTGAGAAGGTAGGGATTCAACTCCCAATCAGAGCGATCAACAACCTGAGTCTCAAGATCATTTTCCTAGTGTTGACATGGATCACAGGGTTGGCCTCGTTGCATCATGCATCAAGAAAACTTATGTTCTACTCGGTGGAGTGCTTGCGACCCACGGTTTACAACTGGTGCACCTCACTGCTGGCCAACATGAAGAGCCAGCTTGAAAACTATAAACATGGTAGAAAGAGGAACTTTGGGTTTGTGTCTATATTATGTAGTTTTTTCTTCGAGCGGGTTCCAGGTTTGGGCCCTAGAGTTGATATTTTTTTGCATGTACCTCACGATCTAGCCATGGCAGGGTGGACTGAGGTGATGAGGTAGTTGGGAGGTGGTAGGGTACCAACACCCTACAATGAAGAGTTTTTATTATGGTGGCGTCGGTAAGTGATAGTTCCGGATGACTACCCATATGCAAGGATCGATTTCATAGGAGATCCGAACATGCCATTACCACCAGGTTCCTCCTACGGAGACATAGGTATGAAATTTTTTTTGAATATTCCATTTTTTGTACTTTTGTAAAAGAGAAAACAATGTTTTTTTTTATGATGTCAAGTACTAAATACAACATGAATTGTTACACAAATGTAGGTCCGTGATGACCAAATGGAATCCCATGACACCAGCTAAGGCACCAGGGGGGTGAGCCAGTGGGAGGAGATGTTGAGATAGTGCTTCAAAATGTGCAGGGAAACCTGTCTCGTTTGATGCAAAAAATTCCCATGGTTCAGGTAGAGGATCTATCGGAGGCGATGCAGCGACAGGTGGTAGGTGTGCCCCATGCTTGGGTGAGACTCTTCCGACATCTCACAAATGTCGTACTATGTTATCATGAAACAGATCCTATGCCACAGTAGTATATGTCATGGTTATTGTATTGATCAGTCGTATATGTATTTTGAGGGTGCGAGCCCCAATTTTGTACTATGACACCATATTTTCGGAGAAATAAAATATAAAAAACATTGGTCTTTGGCTTCTCTTATATTACAATGTGTACATTGGTTAATGTGTTTTCTTTTCTTTAGTTATGTGGAAAATGCCAATCTAAAACATAATTAGCATATGCATCGGATACATAATTAGAACTTATAGGTATGTGATGATAATTAATAAAATCACAATGTCATTCCAAAAGTTGTACCCATAGGAATCCTCAAAGTAGAGTAGGGTGTCGCACATGGTAATTGTCATTCAACTGACATACTACTAACTACGAGTCTAGGAAAACTTATAAATAATGAATACCATGTGAAACGACATCACGCAAAATATCTATAGCGGTGCTATATTCTACCACATTATTCATTGATGGCCCTAGACAAATGCCACCTTAAGACACCAGTTGACCCTCGGGTGAGTAAACAACCAAAGTGATGGAAGCCAAGTTCCATGTATGATGACTATCACCGTTTTCGAATCCTACGTAGACCGAAGACTCCGTTGACATTTTCCAACCAAGGGAAAACTCGATAAGCAAGTCGATGACACAAGGGAAAAGATATATATACACTAAAATACATTAGTATAAAAAGAGTTACGCCCAAGATTGGGGCTCAATCATAATATATTTTCAAGTAGATCCCATTCTTGGGTTCAACCAACATATTCCCTTAATAATCTTCTAATTCGTAGGCTCCTTTTTCTAAGACGTGTTGCATGATATAAGGATCGTGCCACATGGGGTTGAACTTTCCTGCCCCTAGTGGTTCTTTGTCTTGGTCATACAAGAGGACCAAGTCACCCTCAGCGTACTACCAAGGACAAACAAACATATCATACTGGACCTTTACACGTCATTTATTCACTTCGATAGTTGTAGAGGCGTCTCAACGTTTCTCATGTCGGCCCTCTAGGCATATGAGGTGTTCTTCGAGCTCAAAAGTGTCAGGTAGGAGATTAACTTCCAGTATAAGAGAATGTGTTTCACATTCAATAGGAAGAGTCAACTTCACACCGTGTACTAACTGAAATAGAGAAAAACCAGTGAAGTCTTAACCGAGGTTTGGTATGCCCAAAGCATAGGGTAAATCATGAGATGTCAGTCAAATTTTCTCTAGCTAATAATTTTCTGCAAAATTGTCTTGAGAGACTTGTTGATGACCTATACTTGTCCATTTTCCTGGGGGTGATAAGGGGAATAATGATCATTTTTTAAACCCAATTTTGATGCTAATTATTTCATAATTTCATTCTGAAAGTGACTTCCATGAACAGTGACAATCTCACTCGAGATTCTGAACCTGGATATAATTTGATTGAACACGAAAAATCTAGCAGTCTTACCATCAGATTTAATTGTAGGCATGGCCTCAACCCACTTAGTAAAGTAGTCTACAACCACTATAATGTGTTGATGCCCCCTAGACGAAGTTGGGTTGTAATCCACAAAATCCACCCCCAACTTGGTGAAGGGGCCGACGGTGATGACTAGGTGAAGAGGGGTTGGATGCAAACGCATATTCTAACTAAGAACCTGGTAGGGGTGATACTTCTTGACCACTTCGAGACAATATTTAAAAATATACGACCAAAAATAACTGGCTCACGATATTTTATGGGATGTCGCAAGCCCAGATAGATGACCACCACAAGCCCCACTCTGAAAGTCATTAACAACAAACTCATCCTCTTTGTGAGTCAAGCAATGATGCAAGATATTATCTACTCCTCGACAATACAAAGTGTCAGTGAAGATAAGCTATTTCTTAGCTTGATATCGTATATGTCATTGATCATCTCTCGACAGATGTTGAGGGAACTTCAAGGTTTGAAGATAGATCAAAATGTCTCCATACCAAGGGTTCGATGAAGAGATAAGGAAAATGTGTTCATCCACAAATGAATCGACATGAATAACGTCCTCATCTAACTAAGGGAAGTCTGATATTAACTCGAAAACAAACTAGCGATTTCTTGGATTTCGCCGAAGCAAAATCGAGGTCAAACTCTTGCAAGATGAAAATCCACTTACTATATTTTCCCCCTATGATATCCCTAGTAAGGATGTACTGAAACGGGTTGACATCAACAACTATGGTAGTTTTGAAAAGAAACATATAGTGTCATAATCGTTGAACTATGTGAATAGAAGCCAAAGCTAGCTTCTCAACATGAGAATACTTGAGTTTAGGGCCGACTAAGTTTCAACTAAGTTTCGACTAAGATAGTAAACGACATGCTCATGGAGATCATCATCCTCCTGAACTAAAACCATACCAACTGTCCCTTCAGACACGGCGATATAAAGCAAGTAATCTCTATTGTAGTCTGGAGGCTTCAACAGAGGCATCGATACCAAAGCTTTATTTAGAGCATTGAAGGATTCCTGGGCTCTCTCATCCCATATAAACGAAGTGTCCTTCTTCAATAGATGCATGAAACCCTTAGTAATATTGGCATAGTTTACTATAAATCGACGTAAGAAGTTTTCTTTCCCTTGTAAACCTTGAAGCTAACAAATGTTGCACGGGGGAGGAAATTGAAGTATTTAATCAACCTTTAAAGGATTCACCATGGTCCCAGGCTCAAAAACTAAGAATCCTAAAAGAAGACCCGACCTAACCCAGAAGATGCACTTGTAAGGGTTTAAATGAATGTGATAATACCGACATATTTCAAAAACTAGTCGAAAGTGGGTAGAGTGATCCACTCTCTTGCGAGAGTGAGAAATGAGATCATCAAGGTAAGATTTGACTATATGCTTGAGATCATGAAAAGCGAAGGTCATGGCTCGTTGGAAGGTTTCTCTGGCATTTTTAAGGCCGAAAGGCATTTTCTGGTATGTGAATGTACCCCAAGAACAAATAAATGTTGTCTTATGTTGATCCTTGGGTTTAATATGAATTTGTTTGTATCCTGAGAATCCATCCATAAAATAAAATACCTTTCTTCCCGCACACTCATCGAGAATCTGATCAATGAAGGGTGTCTGGAAGTTGTTATTAGGACAGGCCTTATTCAGGTCTCTAAAATCCATGCATACATGGATGTTTCATTGCTTCTTATTTACGCGAACGAGATTGGATACCCATTCAATCAAGGCAAACAAGTAGATAAAACCATCATTCATTAGTTTTTCCACCTTTTCCTTAATAGTAGGGGCCTTCCTAGGATTAACAACTCTAAGTTGTTTCCGAACAGGCTTAGCATCCGGGTAGGTTTCAATCTCGTGTTAGACAATTCAAGGGTCAATTATTGACATCTCTTCATATGACCAAGCGAATACATCATAAAATTCTTTGAAGAGCTCGGTGTAGATCTGAATTTCTTCAGGCAAGCAATCTGCATTGATATATACATTTTCAACTTTACCAAGAATATGAGAGATATCGATCATGATAGTAGGAGAGATAATCTCCATGTTTCCTTTGGCATAAATGTCGTGCGTATCAAGTGGAACTACGACATGACCGATTATCTCACTCAAGGTGGATCTAAAATCATCTTGTTCAATCCTAACAAGCTCTGGCAGAAAATAAGAGCGATGATGCATATCATCCCATGGCCTATCGAAACCATTCATGGCCTCTAAGATCTCTTCATCCGAAGGTAAAGTGTCATCGAGGCAATCATGTCAGTAATATGATGATGTGGCCCATATGGGTTGGGGAACAGGATTTTGTTACGAGGAAAATATCTCTATGGCAAGGGGTAAACCACAATAGACAGAAATGACTTCAGAAATCAACTCAAATCTCAAGTATGCTATATACAAAAATATTCTAACAAGACAAGATAAGAGTCCTACCTCATCCAGACATTCGATGAAGACCACCGTTGAGCACTTGACCCAAATCAATATACCTGCAACTAGTCCTCAACAACCAAGCAACGAAAGCATAAGGTGATTTGTCGGAAGCTATGCAACGACAAGTGTTAGGCGTTCCCAGAGCTTGGGTGCGACTCTTTCGGTGTCTCACAAACGTCATAGTTTTTTATCATGACACACATCCAGCACCATAGGTGTAGACGTCACAGCTCTTGTATTATCGGTTGTATATGTGTATTGAGGGTGTTAACCCCAACTTTTTTACTATAAACATCATATTTTTTGAAATATATATAAAGACATGGTTCTTTAGATTTACTTATGTTACAATGTGTACATTGATGAGAATGTTTTCTTTTCTTTAGTTATGTGATAAATGCCAATCTAACACAAAATTAGCATATGCATCAGATACATAATTAGAACTCCTAGGTGTTGAGGAAAAGATATGAATGATCTTACTCAAGCATTTTCATAGTCTTCTTGGCTAAAGAAAAATAGACGGGAATGTCACCCTATGTTTGTAGCCATCAAAATTAATATCCTAACTCACAAGTATTGATTACAAGTGCTTAGGCTAGTCTTTTTATAAATAAAAGCTTGTTGGAAAATTCATTATTTATATGATTTTCTGAATATAACAATTGTTGAAATAAATGTCGAGACAGAAGCAAAGACACCAAGATGACAATAGAGACAGATGAGACATAAAGTAATCCTTTATTTCATTCCAATTCAACAAAGAGTCATTCTCTTTACAAAATTTCATAAATAAGTTTTGGACCAAAGTCAAACTTAGACATCCCCGATGGAACATACAAAAGGACCTCTGACAGAAAATCAAAAACTGAACTCTAAAAGTTGGATCAGCTTGCCACAGATTGTTTCTCACTCGACTCTGCACAATAGCCTTTATCAGTCATGAAAAATAATTCACAAATAGACAAGTCTACACAGACTATCAAAGATAGATCAACACCTCTGGAAAACAAGTGTCTGAATGATGTAATTCAGCTCTGAATCTTGATGTCTACAATAAGACCCTGCTATCATAAAAAATAATTAGGCTTGTGATAAATTAAGGAATGAATGAAAACTGAACTATCTCAACATAAATCAAAGAGAAAACCTTAGTATGTTTCTCCTTCTATCCTCCTCTTGTTCCTCCCTTTCATTTTTCCTTTAAGCAAATTAGAATTGGTTGAAGTAGTTGAACTACCTCATTAGTTAAGTTAACCAAAAACTCAACCAACTTTTTAGTTAGGGGGGGGAAGTAATAAATCATAATAAGGGCTTTAAATAAATAATAACTAGTAGGTGGGACCCCTTGTGACTCCATTTAGCTCTTAAAAATCATAACATAACTAGTTAATTAAGAAAAACACCCCTCCTTGTGACTCCCATCATCACATTCACATTTGACAATTTATCTCATTGACATTTGAAATTCTTTTCAAAAAATATATTACTCATATATCCAAAGAAAAAATATTGTCCAAAACTTCTGAAGTCAACTGTCATCAACAATAAATAAAATAAAACTCAAAAAACCATACTTTCCACTCTGAGATGCAATATTTCCTTGATTGTTGTTGTCACCCTTTGATTTCTATGAATTTTCCTTTGGCTGCGCTGAGACTTTAGGCCTAATATCACTGATCACATGAGATAAATCGCCCCTCAATTGCATGTGGGAGGACACCGATATATCAGAGCCATTGGAGGGTGACGAAGGGGCGGCAGTGGATTTTCCTTTGACAGGGGAATAGTGAGCCTCAGTTTTCATCCTTTTATTTGAATAGCTCATTCCTGTATGCATAATTGATCAGAAAATAATTCCTTTAACAACCATACATGACAACTCTTTCAAAATATGAAATATACTTTGGCTCAACAACATATCAGACTCATGCAATCCAATCCATACAAATTGTTTAACTGTTGTCAATGAGCAGGGGGTGAACAAAAGGTCCTGGGATATGCGAGGGGTTTGTATTGAGTGAAAAATGATAAAATGAGGGAGGAAAGAACATGGTTACTACTCAAAGACCACAAACAATCAACTATAATGAAAGCAAATAAAATATCACTGTGACCCAATCAAGAACTGCGATTTCAAACTACATCAATAAATAATTCTTCTTAACTGTAATTAAATTTTAAGAACAGGGAGTGAAAAATGAATGTGGGAAGGTGATGGGATTGTAATTAGCGAAAAGTGAAATAATGGTAGGGAAAGAGAGAGGATACTATTCATAAAATTAATTAGGAAATCCATAAAACAATTTTGTAAAAGGAAATAACACCAACCAAATAATCACTGTGATCAAATGAAAACTACTGTGTATAATTCAATTAATTTTGTGCATTGATTTGTTCAATGTTTGTAATCAGATTTTCAACACAGTGTCACCAAACAAGACAACATGCATTCCACAACAACCTGTAAGAGTTATGTTTCTTCCCAATTGTCCCAGTTAATATTTAAAACAATTTCTAAATGAATGCACACTCACTTGTTCCAATCTGTTATATCAAAACATCAACCACTATCCATGAATCATTTCTTCAAATCAAACACAGACACTAAAATCACACCCAATTCCATTCCTCAAGTTCATTTAACAATTAAGTCATAATGAGACCATACTGTTACAGAATCTGTGTCCATCTCTGAAACAATGCATGATATCCATCAACCATACATAGTGGATAGCCAAAACACAATCCTCAATATATCCTAACTTGCCATTTAAACGCACAACAATCACCCTTTTGACTTATACGATGTTGTAGGATACACAGAGCAATTAACAAAACACAAGAGTATTCTTGTGATTGCACATGTTTGATTAACCTGAATATAAATATCATGACACTGAGCTATCAATCTATATACAAGGAGACAACGGCAGTATGTCTAACCCCATTTCTCAAATCGACCCAATCGCAACAAAACCATATTGTTCAACACCCGTGATCAATCTAATGGTGAAATCAAGTAATATCCAAGCATATACAGTGGATGGCCACACCATAAATACCATGATTGCAATACTCCCATTTGGAAATTTAAAACACACAATCACAAAAATCATTAACTTAACCTAACATGTTGTAGGAAGGCTACACATACCCACACATCACACACGAAGCATTGCTACGAATTAATCAATTAAAACCAATGTTGGGTCAACAATTTAACGATCACAATGTAAAAGACAGAGATTGTGTACTCAATCCCATCTCTCCAATCAACCAATTAAAAATGTTGAGCTTATCAATTAGACTGTTATAATAACCAATTGCAGTGGCTAAATACCAATAACCAAAAACACTGTCAGGATAATCAACAGATTCGAGCCAACAATAGAATATGATCGATGATTCACCACCAACTCATAACCATCAACCATGTATCCAACAGGACATAACGTGTTCCCTTTATCAATCTAGGGCTTTGAGTAATCAAGGATTCACCCTGTGGACCAGCACAGAGAGACTAGAGTCGACCCTCAACATCGGGTGAGAACTTCAGAGACCAATGATGTACATACAAGGTAAATCACCACTAACTTGCAGACAGGGTGAAAACTTCGATGATATGAGATACTATGAACAGAGGAGCAAGGCTTCACTTCGGTCATGTACCAACACTTAGAACATGCAGTGTATAACCCTCGTGGTTTTCCCAATCAACCCAAGAATGTCGAGATAAAACAAAGCCGAGAAGTTGCAATCAACCTTAATAAAGCCCTTTGGCATAACCGCCATCATAACCTACTGCGCAAACATCAACAACATGAATGAAGCCAGACCCAAGTGAAACGATACGTAGTGAGACAAGTGTTTGAAACCCAGTAAACCCCATAACAGCGAACGACTGGGCATGGTGAAAATAAAGTGTGGAGATAGCCAGTCTATCTGGACCGAATAAAAAAACCCTTCAACTAAGACCAATAAGTATGATAGAGAGCCTTCATGGCTTCTAACACCCAGAATGATCCATAAAACTATGACTTCAAACATTACTGCAATGAAAAACACACCAACCATCTATTCTAGAAAAATATCACAAATTTACATAATTTCCAGTCTCAAGGAAAGCACAAACCCATACATCCTGAGCCAAGATCTATTTCATAACCAGAGAAGATTCATGGATGGCGAAAAGACATACCTGTAACCAAGAGAACCTTAAAAATGTGATCTTGGCCGAGAGGTTCCTCCTTTGCTTGAAAGTCGGAGCCTAACCACAACAAAGCACAGTTGAACAATTTCCAAGCTAGGGTGATAGACAGTGGAAGGAGTATGAGTGACGTGCAGTAAATGCACGTCGCCTCCACCCCCACTCATTCAATTCCTTAGTACACGCCAGTCATCCTTCCATTAATCCACTTAATAAATCTATGCATCAAACTTAACACCCATCACCTGTCAAACACACCACCCATATCACATTTAACCATTGCCAACTATACCATAACACATATCAACCATGTTTCATATAAATCAATAAATCACATAGCTATTAACTTGTTAGCTAGGACTAACAACAATCTTTTAATTTCAATGCATGTAGAGTAGCATATTAGCATAGTTTAATCTCTTCCTTTTGCATTTTGTTTATATTGCTTTTATTTCTTTTCAACTGATTCTTATATGTTGTTACTAACATGTCTCTTGTGAAAGTGTCACAGTAATAAATCCAGGAACAAATAGCAAGGATAAAAATGGATAACATAGGCCATCGAAACATGAAATTAGAGCCTAGATCAATCGAAACAACACACAACATGCCTTATCCATCATTCATTTGTCACAATCAGAACTAACACATAATATGCCTTATTGATCGTCGATAAAATTAAGATTTCATCAATCATGTAGAACCCTGCAAGCAATGTCAAATAGCAGCATAAACATGAAATAAGAACCAGATCTGATCTCCCAATCTACAAGGGGGTCCCACCTACAAGTATCATATATCTTGTTACCTTATAATAATAGGCTTTAGCAACACTTTGCGGGAAAAACCCTCATTGTGATTTTAATCGTCAACAAACTGGAAACTCCACAGGGAAATTTGTTTTCAACAGATTTAAAACTCAGAACTCATGTTATCACAGACCAAGAACAATAGGTTAATAAGATATAACTAGGAAGATTATGCAACAGGGGGAAGTGAGCGGATTTAATGGAAAAATGATTGGGAATTCGGGAATAACTCATCAAAAGTGTTAAGTATGAGGGGTTTTACCACTGTGTGCATAATCGTCCAACTGGGATCGGCTCTCAACTTCAAGGAGAAATTTTATGGACTTGCTCTCTTAAATTCTCAAATGGATGAAGAAAAGGAAAGCAGAAGCGGGAGATAGCCCAAAAAAATTTTCTAGACAACAATGGAAGTAGATAACAAATTCAAGGGTGTCTTCAGAGGAAACATCATAACAGTTGTGTAAGCTTGATTGATATTGACTAACAATGCTTTGCAGGAGTGTCACTGTGGCAGAACTGATCCAACATCTTATTTTGACCAAATTAACTAAAGATGGTAGGAAAAAAAATCATGACAGAAGTAAAATTGCAAGATTAAAACAACAACAATAAAATGACAAAAACATAAAAGCAGTAGGAAAATTTTAAAACAGAAAGAAGAATTCAAACTACTGTAAAGCAGAAAAAAAAGATAGTGCAAAATCGAAAGTAGAGCTAGGTTACCAGTATACCTAAAATCCAAACAACATTAGAACTTTCCATGTTGGTCCCTCGTAATGTTTCAAGCGAGAACCATGAGTGTTGTAGGAAAAACATTGCTCCTGTAAATCCTTTAGAATGCAAGAGTTAGTTTCCAGGACAAAAGAAATTTTGAAAGGACCCAGAAATAACACTTGGAACTCTGAGGTAATTATCATACCCTTAACGTATATGATTACATCATCAAGGTAGATATGGATACTGATCAATTCATCAAGAGTTGTGTGTATAGGTATTTTAAAAGGGTACTTGCATCAGGTAAGACATAAAATAGACAAGTATAAGTCATGGTACCCCAATTTGTGATAAGAGTGGTTTTTTGAACATCTGCCCCTTTTCCCTTGATTTTAATGTAACCCAAAAAAATTTCAAGTAAGGGCCTTATCTGGGACCTTACAACCTGTTGCAGAATCATTTCCATATCAAGGGAAGGAAAAGGATTTCTCATAATAGCCTGACTGAAAGTGAAAAAATTAATGCAGGTTATAATATGATCAGTGGTCTTCGAAATAGGTACCCAATTGGAAGCCCATTCAGAGTAGACTGGAAAAATAATCCTAGCCCTTAAGAAATTTTCCAACTCCCTTTGAAAATTTGCTTTAAATGTAGATTTAGTAAGTCTTTGTTTTTGCCTAGCCGGTTTCATGCCTTCCTTGATGGGGATAGCATGTTGTATAATACCAAGATCAAAACCACAAAAATTCTTATAAGACCAAGAAAACACATCTTGAAATTCACCAAGTAGCTTGGAAAAATTCATTTCTTCTTTATCGGAACATTGGGTACTTATTTTAACATTCTTTGAAGACTCGAGTGCCCCAATATTGAAGGAGATGGTTTTGCCCACCTTCCTTCTTGACAACTCTTTTCTTTGTTTCTCTTTATTTCCTACATCACCCGATGAAAATGAACTCTCAAGAGGAATCAAGCCCTTAGGAATATTGTTGTCTTCTTTGGATATAATTTCCTTTGGCTTAATAGGTTACTCTTGAATGAAAGTACAAATGCTCTCATCATTTGGGAGGGCTTGCCAAGATTCTACATTGTCATGGATATGTGGACAATATAGAGATTGAAAAGAACAATCATGCCTCTGAGGCAAAGGTTGTTGATTAGGAGAAGCTGCAAACAAAGATAATTGATCAGCCATTGAATTCAACTCCTTCTTAACATGAGTGATGTTGAAATATAATAGGTTCGAGATAAGCGCCCAAATAGTTTGGGTGTATTGTTTCATCATCTTGTTTATAAGAGAGTATAACTTATGTATTATGTTCACAACAAGCTCAGAATATCCAAAAACTGAAAGGTGACCACAACCAATATTATAGGCATTTTCAATGCCTAATAATAAAGCTTTGAATTCAATGACATTGTTTGTACAAGCAAACTCCAACCCAGAAGACAAATTATGAATTTTCCCTACAGGGGAAACCAAGATAATGTCAGCCCCATTACCTTCATTAGAGACTAAACCATTGAATTTCATGTGCCACATATCATCATCTAAATCAATTTGTTCCAAAGGAATATTATCCTCCTCAACAAAGATGGAATACACTCCTAGGTCCTCTTTGATACAATTTACATTAGGTTGTGGAACACTCTCTATGTAGGGTGAAATTCTTCCCTCTCTAAGAACTATAATGTTCTTACCATTCTGAGGCATGGATAAATGTGTCCCGTCGAGTGAGAGGTATCCACATGTTAAGACTTTCCAATCTCTTCCCAAGATAATTGAGTAATTTCTTACAAGCATATCGATTACCTGAATATTCAAGGTTGTCCTTATTTTAGGGTGTGCGCACAAAACTAGGGTCACATCTTTAATCTCGCATATGGTTGTTTTTTGTAGACTATTATAGGAGAGCATGATTTTGGCATTTTCATCTATACAAGATAAGCCTAGCTCTTCCATAATAATCTTCGACATCACACTTGGGCCCGAACCACCATCAATGAGGAAACAATGGGCGATCTTATCCATAATCTTTAAGGAAATGTAAAAAGAGGGATTTTTTTACAGGGTATCTAAAGTTATGTACACCTACTTTATTTATAGACAAATCCTCTTCATTTACCTCTTCAAAAATATTCGCTACAACAAAAGTTTTTTTCCTTCCATGAATTATTTCAGATGCATATGTTGCTCAGGGACAACAACCATGTCCAGAAGGGTTGCATCTGCTTTGATGTTGGCCAACTGATTTAAGATATTGTATTTGGAAGAGGGGAGAGGGGGAGTAATTCCTTGACTCTCAGGAACCTTAGGAACCTGAACAGTAGCAGCGGTGGGGATTATCTCGCGCTGGAAGAATTTCGAGGAGGATCAAATTTTCCCTTCGGAGCATACGATTTGTTCCTAGTATTGATGATCATGACATCTTCTAGCTCTGGGAAATCTGTTAATTTTTTCAAACCCCAACCCAGTTTCAGTCTCGCTGATTTGTCAACCAAAGTTAAATGCCAAACTCAGTTTCAGCATTGTTTCAGCATATGTTACAGCATTGTTTCATCATATGTCACAGCGGTGTTTCAGCATATGTCTCAGCACTGTTTCAGCATATGTTAGAGTGGTGTTTCAGCATATGTTACAGCATTGTTTCAGCATATGTTACAGCACTGTTTCAGCATATGTCACAGCGGTGTTTCATCATATGTCTCAGCACTGTTTTAGCATATGTTACAGTGGTGTTTCAGCATATGTTACAGCACTGTTTCAGCATATGTTACAGCATTGTTTCAGCATATGTCACAGCGATGTTTCAGCATATGTCTCAGCACTGTTTCAGCATATGTTACAGTGGTGTTTCAGCATATGTTACAACACTGTTTCAGCATATAAAAACTTAACAGAAAATAAACTTCAGAACTGAAACATGAGGATTCTGAACATCGTTTTCAATGCAGAAATAAAATATCAGCAATATGCAAAACTCAGAAAATATAGACACAAAGATATTTGGTCTAACTTCGACCCTGGAAAAACCCACAAGGGGAAAACCAGTGAGAGAGGGMTTTGTATTATTTATGAGCTTCTGAGAAATTCTTTTACAGCATATTCATCTTCAGATATTTACACAAACTTATCTGGACATTCCTGTAGCTTTGCTCCTCGATTTCTGAACCAGAAATCCGTACAACTGTACGGTTGTCCCAGCAATTAATGTTGTACGGACTGTGTCGAAATTCATGCCAAAACTCTGCTAAGACTCAATTTCTGTGCCACTAAATGTTGTTTGGCAGCCTTGGAATGCATGCCAATACTCCCAGAAATTGCAGTTGTTGTCTCTTTTCTTCAGCTCGACCTCTCTCTTGCTCTCTCTTGTTCTCTCAACAAGAATGCTTGAACTCCTCTTGTTCTCTCAACAAGAATGCTTCAACTTACCCAAGAATGGGTGCGCCCTCTTGCCCAAGTTGACCTCATGAGGGAAGGTGAGGGGTTTTCTAATCTAACGGTTGAGATTAGATCAGATGGGTGGCTGAGATTTGGTGTCTCTTCACTCACCCTCACTTAATCATAAAGTCACCTTTTAATTTGCATCTCACAAATTAAATGACTAGGACCCACATTCGGCACTTTCTCCCCCTTAGGCGCCTAGGGAAGAGAAATACTTGCCTTGGTACTTTATTTTAATTAAAAATTTAACACTCCCTCATACCAAGGAAAGTGTTACTCACCACTCCAAGCTTGTCCCTGAAAAATACAAACTTGCCCATGTTCAATGCCTTGGTGAGTATGTTTGCAACCTGCTCCTCAATAGATATGTACTATAGCTCCATAGCTCCTCTCTGAACATAATCACGGATGAAGTGATATCGAATCTCGATATGCTTAGACCGGTCATGAAAAACTGGATTCTCCGAGAGTTTAATGCAACTCTGATTATCACAGTAAATCACGGTAGGCCTCAACTGCACACCGA
>ML805178.1:69642-85781 GCA_009831015.1 Picea engelmannii | reverse complement strand
CAACAGTTACACCAACTTCGAGGCAATATAGCTTTAGGATGAAAATTATTCTCAATTGGATTTCTAAAGGGGGGTACAGAAGAGGATGAAGCTCCAGGGGTGAGAGGGGAGACAGTCCCCTTTCGCTCATATGCTATCATACGATTTTTCATATCTTGTACTAGCTATAAGAGGGCGGACATGTTTTTCTATTTAACTGATTCTCCCTGGGGAAGACCTGTTCTTTTGAGTTTTTCTTCATACTTTGAACAAGTATGCAGAGCAAAACCGAGATTATCAATGGTTGTTTCCTCAAGACTATGATGGTAGGGAGAAGGTAACACATTGTAGTAATGCATGAAAGCGGCTTGGTTCTGAGGTCGAATGAGTTCAGGGCTCTGATTGTATAGCTTAGTGAAACACAAGTTGAAAGACTTGGTGGTCTCACCATCTTTATAGGTGACGTTATTGTATTCTGGTAACTTCTCGGCTGGGCTTTTAGATTGCCCATAAGTGGATCTGAACCAATAGATTAACTCCTCACAAGTAGACAAAATCTTAGGAGGAAGGTCAAAGAAATCGACCATAGCTTTTCCTTCCAAGGAATTGATGAATAAGTGCATGAAAGTATCATTGTCATTGGCTCCTATGTTATGACAAGCATTATAAAATGCCACCAGGTGTTCGTTTGTAGTGACAGTGTTATTTCCTGAAAACCTAGGAAGATTTTCTTTCAATTTAGGAAGTGGAAGAGTAGCAGGTGCTAGGTTAAGAGGAGAGGGAATGTACCACGGTGTGGTTGTGGCATCTTCTTCAAACTGAGAAATCCCATACCTTTTAATGACTTTGGTGGGGTTTTTGGTAGATTGGATAGGGATATGATGGCTATACAAGATACCAATCACTGATGAAGATGAAGACTGAGAGGAGGAAGCACTTTCAGTGCCACTAGAGGGAAAGAAAGACGAGCTGGATGAATCAGACAAATTTTTCCTTAGAGAACTTTTTTAGGTAGATAACACAACGTTCCTTCTTCCTATTTCAGCAATAGGATTAATTTCAGGTGATAAGCCTCTTCTTCTTCTAGAAACATGAGAGTCTAAGGACATGAAAGAAAGGCCAAAATTGAAGAAACAAGAAGGTTACTGTTGATTTCTAGGTTGTCTACATCTAGATTCCCAACGTTCTTGGGCACTAATATATTGTTCAATTTATGCCCATGAATGATTAGGATCAGCACAGGTATTGGCAGTGTCTAAAATGGTGTTAAATAGGTTTAAAGCAATGTTGGTTTAATCTTGAAGATCAGGCTCAATATTGGGTTGCCTTGTAACAGGTACAGTCATTAAGAAATAAAACAATCGAAGAATCAATATCATAAAAATAGATGTGTCAATGAAAATCAAGTATAAAAATTAACCAGAGAGATATTGAAGATCTCCCCAGTATGGTCGCCAAATAAATCTTGAGGAAAAGGTATGAATGATCTTACTCAAGCATTTTCAGATTCTTCTTGGCTAAAGAAAAATAGACGGGAATGTCACCCTATGTTTATAGCCATCAAAATTAATATCCTAACTCGCAAGTATTTATTACAAGTGCTTAGGCTAGTATTTTCATAAATAAAAGATTGTTGGAAAATTCATTATTTATATGATTTTCTAAATATAAAAATTGCTAAAATAAATGCAGGGACAAAAGCAAAGACACCAGGATGAAAATCAAGAAAAATGAGACATAAAGAAATCCTTTATTTCATTCCAATTCACCAAAGATTCATTCTCTTTACAAAATATCGTAACGAAATTTTTCACCAAAGTCAAATTCAGACGTCCCCGATGGAACATACAAAATGACCTCTGACAAAAAATCAAAAATTGAACTCTAAAATCTGGATCAGCTTGCCACAGATTGCTACCCACTCGACTCTACACAATAGCCTTTGTCAGTCATGAAAACTAATTCACAAACAGACAAGTCTACACAGACTATCAAAGATAGATCAACACCTCTGAAAAACAAGTGTTTGAATGATGTAATTTGGCCCTGAATCTTGTTGTCTACAATAAGACCCTGCTATCATAAAAAATAATTAGGCTTGCGATAAATTAAGGAATGAATGAAAATTGAACTATCTCAACATAACTCAAAGAGAAAACCTTAGTATGCTTCTCCTTCTATCCTCCTCTTGCTCCTCCCTTTCCTTTTTCCTTTAAGATAATTTGAATTGGTTGAATTAGTTGAACTACCTCATTAGTTAAGTTAACTAAAAACTCAACCAACTTTTTAGTTAGGGGGGGGAAGTAATAAATCATAATAAGGGTTTTAAATAAATAATAACTAGTAGGTGGGACCCCTTGTGACTCCATTTAGCTCTTAACAATCATAACATAACTAGTTAATTAAGCAAAACACCCCTCCTTGTGACTCCCATCATCACATTCACATTTGACAATTTATCTCATTGACATTTGAAATTCTTTTCAAAAAATATATTACTCATATATCCAAAGAAAACATGTTGTCCAAAACTTTTGAAGTCAACTGTCATCAACAATAAATAAAATAAAACTCAAAAACCATATTTTCCACTCTAAGATGCAATCTTTCCTTGATTGCTACTATCACCCTTTGATTTCTCTGAATTTTCCTTTGGCTACGCTGAGCCTTTAGGCCTAATATCACTGATCACATGAGAGAAATCGTCCCGCAATTGCATGCGGGAGGACACCGATTTATCAGAGCCATTGGAGGGTGAGGAAGGGGAGGTCGTGGTTTTTCCTTTGATAGGGGCATGGTGAGCCTCGGTTTTCAGCCTTTTATTTGAATAGCTCATTCATGTATGCATAATTGATTAGCAAATAAGTCCTTTAACAACCATACATGACAACTCTTTCAAAATATGAAATAGGCATTGGCTCAACAAAATATCATACTCATGCAATCCAATCCATACAAATTGTTTAATTGTTGTCAATGAGCAAGGGGTGAACAAAAGGTCTTGGGATATGAGAGGGGTTTGTATTGAGTGAAACTTGATAAAATGAGGGGGGGAAAGGACATGGTTGTTTCTCAAACACCACAAACAATCAACTGTAATGAAACCAAATAAAATATCACCATGACCCAATCAAGAATTGTGATTTCAAACTGCTTCAATACATAATTCTTCTTAACTGTAATTAAATTTTAAGAACGTGGAGTGAAAAATGAATGTGGTAAGGCGATGGGATTGTAATTAGCGAAAGAGAAATAATGGTAGGGAAAGAGAGTGGATATTGTTCATAAAATTAATTAGGAAATCTATAAAACCATTCTGTAAAAGGAAATAACACCAACCAAATAATCATTGTGATCAAATGAAAACTACTGTGTATAATTCAATTAATTATTTGCATTGACTTATTCACTATTTGTAATCAGATTTTCAACATAGTGTCACCAAACAAGACAACATGCATTCCACAACAACCAGTAAGAGTTTTGTTTCTTCCCAATTGTCCCAGTTAATATTTAAAACAATTTCTAAATGAACCCACACTCACTTGTTCCAATTTGTTCTATCAAAAAATCAACCACTATCCATGAATCAGTTCTTCAAATCAAACACAGAAACTAAAATCACACCCGATTCCATTCCTCAAGTTCATTTAACAATTAATTCGTAATGAGACCATACTCTCACAGAATCCATGTCCATATCTGAAACAATGCATGATATCCATCAACCATACACGGTGGATATCCAAAACACAATCCTCAATATATCCTGACTTGCCATTTAAATGCACATCAATCACCCTTTTGACTTATACGATGTTGTAGCATACACAGACCATTTAACAAAACATAAGAGTATTTATGTGACTGCACATTTTTTATTAATCTAAATATAAATATCACAATGATGAGCTATCAATCTATATACAGGGAGACAACGACAGTATGTCTAACCCCATTTCTCAAATCATCCCAATCGCAACAAAACCATATTGCAATACTCCCATTTGGCAATTTAAAACACGCAGTCACAACAATCATTAACTTAACCTAACATGATGTAGGAAGTCTAGACATACCCACACATCATGCACGAAGCATTGCTGCGACTTAATCAATTAAAACCAATGATGGGTTAACAATTCAACGATCACAATGTAAAAGACAGAGATTGTGTACTCGATCCCATTTCTCCAATCAACCAATTAACAATTCTAAGCTTATCAATTCGACTATTATAATAACCAATTGCAGTGGCTAAATACAAATAACCAAAAACATTGTCAGTATAATCAACAGAGACAAGCCAACAATAGAATACTATCGATGATGCACCACCAACTCATAAGCATCAACCATGTATCCAAGAGGACATAACGGGTTCCCTTTATCAAACTTGGGCTTTGAGTAATTAAGGATTTGCCATGTGGACCAGCATAGGGAGACTGGAGTCGACCCTCAACATCGGGTCAGAACTTCCGAGACCAATGATGTACATACAGGGTAAATCACCACTAACTTGCAGATAGGGTGACAACTCCCATGATAGGAGAGACTATGAACAAAGGAGCAAGGCTTCACTTCGGTCCTGTAACAACACTTAGAACACATTGGGTATAACCCTCATGGTTTTCCCAATCAACAAAAGAATGTTGAGATAAAACAGAGCCGAGAAGTAGAAATCAACCTTAAGAAATCCCTTTGGAATAACCACCATCGTAACCTACTACGCAAACATCAACAACATGAATGAACCCAGACCCAAGTGAAACAATACGCAGTGACACAAGTGTTTCAAACCCAGTAAATCCCATAAAAATGAATGATTGGGTATGGTGAAAAGAAAGCATGGAGATAGCCAACCCATCTGGACCGAATAAAAAACCCCTTCAACTAAGACCAATAAGTATGATAGAGAGCCTTCATGGCTTCTAGAACCCAGAATGATCCATAAAACTGTGACTTCAAACATTACTGCAATGAAAAACACACCAACCATCTATTCCAGAAAAATATCACAAATTTACATAGTTTCTAGTCTCAAGGAAAGCACAGACCCATACATCCTGAGCATAGATGATTTTAGGGGCTAAATTTCATTCATGGGCTAATTTTCCATGGTTTTTCCAAAAACGAGATTCTCTATTTTGAAAATGATTCGCCCAAATTCTATAGGATAAAATTATTTTACCTTAAAAATCGCCAAAATTTTATAAAAACTATTTCAAATACTTATAAATTTGAATATTTTTACAAAAATATCGCCAAACATTTATAGTTGGCATATGAAGGATTGGTAAGATTCACCAAGGTTTCTACATTTTAAGACAAATTTCCATCCTTAAAATCATCCCTAATCCCGAGCCAAGATCTATTTCATAACCAGAGAAGATTCATGGATGGATAAAATACATACCTGTAACCAAGAGCACCTTAAAAATGTGATCTTGGTTGAACGATTCTTCCTCTGCTTGAAAGTCGGAGCCTAACCACAAAAAAGCATAGTTGAACAATTGCCAAGCTATGGTGACAGATAGTGGAAGGAGTATGATTGACATGCAGTAAATGCATGTCGCCTCCACCCCCCACTCATTCAATTCCTTAGTACATGCTAGCCAACCTTCCATTAATCCGCTTAATAAATCTATGCATCGAACTTAACACCCATCACTTGTCAAACACGCCAACCATATCACATTTAACCATTGCCAACTATACCATAACACATATCAACCATGTTTCATATAACTCAATAAATCACATAGCTATTAACTTGTTAGCTAGGAGTAACAACGATCTTTTAATTTCAATGCATGCAGAGTAGCATATTAGCATAGTTTAATCTCTTCCTTTTGCATTTTATTTATATTGCTTTTATTTCTTTTCAACTGCTTCTTATATGTTGTTACTAAAATGTCTCTTGTGCAGGTGTCACAGTAATGAATCCAAGAACAGATAGCAACGATAAAAATGGATAACATAGGACATCGTAACACGAAATTAGAGCCTAGATCAATCGAAACAACACACAACATTTCTTATCCATCATTCATTTGTCGCAATCAGAACCAACACATAATATTCCTTATTCATAGCCAATAAAATTAAGATTTCATGAATCATGTAGAACCCTATAAGCGATGTCGAATAGCAGCATAAACATGAAATAAGAACCAGATCTGATCTCCCAATCTACAAGGGGTCCCACCTACTAGTATCATATATCTTGTTAGCTTATAATAATAGGCTTTAGCAATACTTTGCGGGCAAAACCCTTGTTGTGATTTTAATCGTCAACACTAGGTATGTGATGATAAGTAATAAAATCAAATTGTCGTTCTAAAAGGCGTACCCGTAGGAATCATTGAAGTAATGTAAGGTCACGCACATGATAACTATCATTCAAGTGACATACTACTAACTGGGAATCTAGGCGAACCTCCAAAGAGTGAATACCATGCGAAATGGCATCGTGTAAAAGTTCTATAATGACGCTATATTCAGACACATTATTCGTGGATGACCCCAGGCATACGCCACCTGAAGATACTAGTAGACCCTCGGGTGAGTAAAAACCCAAGCGGCGGAATCCAAGTTCCGTATATGACGACTA
The DNA here is from genome assembly GCA_009831015.1 of Picea engelmannii. Taxonomy (NCBI): domain Eukaryota; kingdom Viridiplantae; phylum Streptophyta; class Pinopsida; order Pinales; family Pinaceae; genus Picea; species Picea engelmannii. Next base: position 79,189 of record ML805178.1, on the reverse strand, counting down.
GATCCATCTGTGAATCCTAAGTAGACCGAAGATTTCATTGGCATCTTCCAACCAAGGGAAAACTCGATAAGCAAGATGAAGATAAAAAATAAAGGGAAAATATATATACACTAAATTATGTTAGTATACAAAGAGTTACGCCCAAGTTTGGGGCTTAAGCGTAATATCTTTTCAAGTCGATCTCATTCTTGGGCTCGACCAACATGTTCCCTTCATAATTTTCTAATTCATACGCTCCTTTTTCTAAGAAACGTCATACGATATAGGGACTGTGCCACATGGGTTTGAACTTGTCTGCCCCTAGTGGTTCTTTGGCTTGATCATATAACAATACCAAATCACCCTCAGCGTACGACTGAGGATAGACAGACTTATCGTATTGGACCTTGACAGATCTTTTATTCTCTTTGATAGCCATAGAGGCATCTCAACGCTGCTCGTCAAGAATCTCTAGGTGCACGAGGCGTCGTTCAAGATCGGAAGTATCAAGTAGGAGCGCAAATGCCAATCTAAGAGAAGGGATTTTGCATTCAATAGGTAAGATCGACTCCACACCGTGCACTAACTGGAAAGGAGAAAATATAGTGGCAGTCTTGATCGAGGTTCAGTATGCCCAGAGTGAGGGATATAGCATGATATGTCAGTCATATTTTCTCTGGCTGATAGTTTTATGCAAAATGGTCTTGAGAGACTTATTTACAGCCTCTACCTGTAAATTTGCCTGGGGTAGTAAGGGGAAGAATGACCATGCTTAAACCCCAGTTTGTATGCTAACTCTTCCATCATTTCATTCTGAAAGTGACTGTCATGATCAGTGACAATCTCACTCAAAAATCTGAATCTGGCGATAATTTGATTGAATACGAAGAAGGGGATAAGTCTCCCATTGGATTTAATTGTAGGTATGGCCTCGACCCACTTAGTAAAGTAGTCTACAACCACGATAATGTGTTGATGCCCCCCAGCCGAAGTTGGGTTGCAATCCACAAATTCCACCCCCCACTTGGTGAAGGGACCGACGGTAATGACTGGATGGAGAGGGGTTGGATGCGAGTGCATTTTCTGAGTGAAAACCTGGCAGGGGTGACACTTCTTAACCACTTCAATGAAATCTTTAAAGATAGACGGCCAAAAATAAACGACTCGCAAAAAAATTTGGGTTGTCGCAAACCCGGATAGATGACCACCACAAGCCCCATTGTGGCAATCATTTAGAACTGACTCGGCTTCTTCATGAGGTAAAAAATTATGCCAGATATTGTCTATTCCTCAATGATACATGTAATATCCCTAGGTCGAACCCAATTGTAAATGTAAATGCAAATGTGCTTAAGCTGGTGAGTTGTTTGATATAATTTTTGTATGCACCTTTCATGGCATAGTGTGAGCATGTACTGCGTAGTGAAATGATGAAGTGTGCACATTCTAGGATACCGCGCACAACAACTTAAGTGCACGCGATATTGAGGCCCATGAGCCTTTGTGTATATGTTGTGCTTTATAGGCTGGTGAGCCAGTTTTTTGATGATTATGCCGGAGAGCCTATATGTTAAAGGTCAGTGAGCCTATTTTTGTATATGTCTCATCATTAATATAAAATACACTGCTACGTGCAGAACGACCACGATAAAAGAGTATGGGGTACTAAAATCCACTAGTTAGGGAAAGGTGGGGCTAAAATTTAAGGAAAGGGGATAAGCTAGGGAGCTTAAGCCAAAAAGGAATATTATATTAATATTCTTAAACTATAAAGTATGGATAATTTTTGTATCCTAAGTTCCAAAGTTAGGGACAAGTGGGCCAAAGTAGCTCCCAACATGACAAGTGTCAAGTTGGGGACATGCATACATATTGTTGGGACTTAGTTCATTTCCCATCATTCTTTCCAAGATTCCTTCCATCATTCAGTCATCCATTGAGCCATACCATGAGCATTCACACATGCAGTCAACTATCCTCCGTACCTTCATGTCACTATATCTGAACTTGTATACATAATCATACATGTTTGTGTAGCTGGTTAGCTTGGGAGATGGACTGAAGAAGTGGGTTGTCAGGCCCATGGGATATTGAAGAGGTGGGTTGTCAGGCCCGTGAGAAATTTCTCTCTGGTGAGAGAATTGTTGGGAATTTATTTCTTGAAGGTGCTAAACTACAACTACAAGGCTCTGAGACTTCATGTCTGACCTGTTGTTGAAGCCCAAAAAGGAAGTGGGGCAGTCGAAGGACTATTGGGCAGAGAAGGAGCACACTTCCTAGGGTGGGACAGGCATGTGGGGAATGAGGGACTGTAGGCGGTTAGTTTGAGTGGGCACCTGTGACAAAGTCTTTCCTGTTGTCTATGAACCATTAGCCTGATTAGGAATCCCTTTACCCGGGTGGAGTTTAGTCCCATCTCAGGGGTGACCCACTACTGAGAGTGATGAGTAGTGTGGTCTAAGGTTGGGAGGTTCGTGGAAGGTCTGCACATAGTTGGTGACATCCTTACCAAGATAAGTGTCAATTGTGTGATAAATTTACATGTTGCATTATTATTTACGTGTTTATTTTATGGATTTATCCTATGTGTGTTTATAACTGTATTATATTTATCGATATTTTCTATATATGCTGCATGTATATATTTACTGTTATTTCAGTATGAATACGTTCATTTACGAAATGTATTTGTCTATTTACGTATTATATATAAGTTCCGCAAGAGTTCTGTGTGTATATGTTTTAATTGCATGCAGTTCAAAAAATTTATGTGGCATAACTCAGTTGGATGTTAGGTATGTTACGGTATGTTGAGCAGAGAATGAAAGAGTTTTTTGGAGTAGCATGGCCTGACCTGGGTGGTCGGGGATGTTACAATATGGTATCAGAGCTTCAATTTTCAACACTGAGCCTAGATGGGTCGAGCAAGTTGATTTGAAGAGAAATTTCATAGAGGATTGATTTAGAAATGGCCAAATTTTAGTTTGTAGAGCGTCCATGGTAAAAAGTAACAACAATTGGGCAGAATTTGGAAAAATCCCCAATTTATGTTGTTAAATTCATGGGAAAATTGAGAAATCCGGCCATGTGGTGAGATATTATTGATTTAATATTTGTTCTATCAAATTCATACCTGGAATTGGTCGAATTTGAAGTCACAGTGAAGCCATGACAGATGGAGCGAGATTAGTAATGAAAATTCTCAATTCGTGAATTAAGTTTGGGAAAAATTTGTTCCAGAAATGTCAAACCGTAGCGATTTGTTGTTGCAGAGATTGAACTGGTGTTATCGAGGTGAAATTGGACAAATTTTGTGGTTGCAAAATGTCTATGGTAAAATTGGGGAAAAAGTTAGCAAAAGCCCCAATTTCTGCAACGGAATTCACGAGGAATTGATGTGCATAAAAATGAATGTGCGCAGATGGGCGCACTAAAAATGCATGATGCATAGTAAAAAGATTTTGATATGTAAAAATTTGGTGTCACGCGGAAAAATGTTGGCATGTTGGTGTGCGCGCTAAATTTTGGCACCACGCAGAAAAATGTTGGCGTGCTGGTGCGTGCGCTAAATTTTGGCACTGCGAAGAAAAATGTTGGTGTGCGAGTGCACGCACTAAATTCTAGCATTGCACAGAAAAATGTTGGTGTGCGGGTGCATGCACTAAATTTTGGCGCCGCGCGGAAAAATATTGGTGTGCGGGTGCGTGCACTAAATTTAGCATTGCACAGTGCGGATTGAGTGACACGTGCATAATACTGACGCACGATGTGCATACACATAAAAAGGTGTGCGCGATGTGCACACACATAATAATGGCGCACGTGGTGTGCATAGTATTGGCAGAGCGCAGAGTTTGGTTGGTGCGCGCGCAATATGAGTATAAGTAGTCACGCAACAGTGTAGTAAATGGTGCACGCAGAGTATTGGTGCGTAGTGGGGGCATACTAAAATTTAGCATGGTATAGCGCATAGAGTGAATTGTGCACGGAATATCAGCGCACAATAAAAAAATTGTTCTTAGCAGGTAATAGTGCAAGAACCAAAACTATGCGCGGTGGATATTGGCGCGTGACACAAAAGTAGTGCGCACCAATTATTTGCGCGACAGAGAAGTGATGCATAATGGTTATAGGTGTGCGGAGCATGATTTACCTTGTGGTATTGCTGCGCATGTTAAATATGGGTGTGCAGGTTGAAATTTTTGCACGTGAAGTCGTTTGGAGGGTGAACAACAACAAAAACTAGTAATTTTCCGCGACATTTTATATTGTTTGAACGTCATCTTTTTGCAGCGTGTTTTTGAGGCCCTTAAGAGATTTTTTAGCTACTCAAAAACCACGAGTAAAGAGTGAACCAAATTACACTTTGTCTTAGCATCTCAAATAAAAGAGCTCGGAGAGAGATTTCTAATGGTGTAAATTGTTCGTCAAACGAAGCTTTTATGAGAAAGTTACAGCACAAACAGTGGAGGGTAAATTTTAAGAGCCATAACTTTCTGCTCCAGAATCAGATTGAGGCACAGGAGCAGTCAATGGAAATATATTGAAACATATAAGACATTCCCATAGCTGAATTAAATTTCTTGGCATGTTAAAATTGTTTAATATGGCAAAGAAGGTACCTATAGCATTCCATCCCAAAAACAAGAATTGGTCTAGAACTTCAGCAGGCTATAATTAGTAGCTCGAAACCCAAAAAAAGGTGAAACTTGGATAGAGTGTCAATAATATGTATATGAATAAACCCAATTGATATCCTATGAAAACTCCAATGGAGTAGGTGCAAAAATTCATAATTACAGCGCAGAGTTGCGCCAAGTTGAAAAATGAACAGAAAAATTAATGGGCAAATGTCTAATAACCATAATGTTATGGTCAAGACTCGGAATTGAGCATGGGAGCAGACGTTGGAAAGGTGTTTGAAAGTGGAATCTAAATATTCACTCGGAAAATTGATCTGGGCATTCAATTTTCCAGGAAATCAGAAGAAAGAATTATGATATATTATTGAACGAGAATGGTTCATATATTTTCATGAAATTGTTGAGTCAGTGAACCTAACAAAGTTTTGTTGGTTGCACATTTTGCAGAGTTAACAACAACTAGATCAGATCAAGATCAACACAGAGTCCAGAGGAATGGAATATTCACATGGGACTTATAGTCAGGAATATGAGACCAGAGGGATGGATGTCCATTTGAGCATTGAAGGAACAAACTCCAATGGACATGGAGAAGGAAGAGATGAAAACATGAATATGGTAGAGACCATTAAAAATTTACAAAAGGATTTCCAAATCCATAAAGATGATAATGAAAGGATTATGAGAGCCAAGGAGTAGTAGGAGGACCTCAATATGAATTTAATGCAGAGCTTGAACATAATAGAAAATAAATTGGATAAGGAGAGTGGCTCAACCAAATTAGGAAGTCACGAGTCTCCTGATGAGAAAAGAAGAACCATAAGTGTTAGCAGACAACACCATCACTCCCTCAGGCATTACCATAAGAGGGCACACAACATCTCAAGTCCATCCCCTATCAGGAAGCATAATAGGTCTGGGGTGGATGATCTACGTGGAGAAATGAACAAAATAAAACATCCTACATTTGATGGTGAGAACAAGAAGGATGAAGATGCAGAGACATGGTTGTTGGGCATGAGAAAGTATTTTCAATTACATAATTATTCTTCTCATGTAGAAGGTATAATTTCCATCTATCAACTCAAGGGAAAGGCATCCATGTGATGGGATCATCTTGTGTAGGTGCAACACATTAAAGAGAAAAGTGTTACTTGGAGGGAATTCAAGAAGTATTTGGAGAAGAAATACTTGACTAAGAGATACTATGACAAGAAAATGAAAGATTTCTTTAAACTCAAACTTAGGAGTATGACCATAGATGAATATGAGAGAAGGTTTTTAGAAATGTTGAAGTATATGTCTTTCATCAAGGATGAGACAGTTAAAATTCAAAGGTATTTGAGTGGATTTCCATCATTCATCAGTGACAAAATACAGTATGATGATCCCAAGACATTGGAGGAGACCATAAGGCGAGCTACATGCCTATATAATCAGCAAAAAGCAAGGCCAAATTTCCAAAAATCTTTGGAAGACAAAAAGAAATTCAAGGTGGATTAGAGGAAGAAGGGGTCTAAGCCACCATTCTTCAGAAATAATACTCAGGGACAACCAACTTCTAGAGAACCCATAATGATTGAGACAGGGGGTCAAAGGCTAAGGCAACCACCTATTCAATGTTGGGGTTGTAAAGGAGATCATATGTTCGGAGATCTTCCTCACAGAGGTGAAAAAGTGAGGATTGTTCACAATGTACAGCAACCTAAAACAATGGAGGACATGGGCAGAAAAGTACCAAGGATCTATGCATCCCTAGACAACAAGCAAGCAGAGTATCAGACACATATGATTGAAGTGGAAGGTATGGTAAAAAACCAAACCATTTCTATTTTAATTGATTCAGGAGCTAGTCAAAGTTATATAGATCCTAAGATGGTGGAAAGTTTGCATTTTCCAAGAAGCAAGCATGGAAAATATTGGTTGGTGCAGATGGCTACCAAAGCCAAAAGAAAAGTTAATGAGATGGTTATGTCATGTCTTATGGACATGAATGGAATAAGCACCAGGGAATATTTGAACATCTTTCCTTTAGGTTCCTGTGATTGTCTAATTGGGATGGATTGGTTGGACCAACATCATTCCATCCTAGACTTTTATAAAAAGGCATTTACTTGCTTGGATGAGGAAGGGAACCTAAGGAAAGTGCAAGGAAGTCCCAGGGTAGTAACCATCAGAGAAATTTCATCATTGCAACTGAAGAAATGTTATAGAAAAGGGTGTCAAATATTTGCAGTTCATATGGAAGAGACACCTAAAAATAAGGTGCCAAATTTGGAAGATCATGCATTCTTGGAAGATTTTGAAGATGTGTTCAAGGAAGTACTAGAACTACCCCCAAAGAGAGATATTGATTTCACTATAAATTTAATGCCTAGAGAAGCTCTAGTGTCAAAGAATCTTTACATAATGAGTACACCAGAGCTGAAGGAGTTGCAAATGTAGCTTGAAGAACATTTGAAGAAGGCGTATATACGCCCAAGTGTGTCACCTTGGGGTGCCCCAATCTTGTTCGTGAAGAAGAAAGATGGGACATTAAGATTGTGCATTGATTTCAGATAGTTGAATAAAGTGACTGTAAAGAACAAGTATCCTCTGCCAAGGATTGATGATCTATTTGATAAATTGAAGAATACAAGCTAGATAATGATTAAATTATCAGGTACAGGGGTAGAATTTATGTACCAAATTCTCAGGAATTGAAAAATACGATATTGGGAAAAATGCATAATGTACCTTATGTTGGGCACCTAGGTTATCAGAAAACTATGGCAGTGGTTAAGAACCAATATTATTAGCCAGGAATGAAGAAAGAAGTCGTTGATTTTATTGCCAAATGTTTGGAATGTCAAAGGGTAAAGGTTGAGCATAGACACCCAGATGGTTTTCTACAGCCATTACCCATTCCTTAGTGGAAATGGGAAGTTGTAACCATGGATTTCATCACCAAACCGCCCAGATCAAACAAGCAACATGATTCTATTATGGTAGTTGTGGATAAGCTTACTAAAGATGCCCATTTTATTCCAGTTAAGCTCACTCACAAGGAAGGAAACATTGTTGATGTTTATATGAGGGAAATTGCTAGACTACATTGTATACCCAAGACAATTGTGTCCGATAGAGATCCAAAATTTACTTCAAATTTTTGGAAAGGATTATTTAGTGGATTTGGAAAAAATTTGAATTTTAGTACAGCTTATCATCCAGAATCAGATGGACAAACAAAGAGGGTGAATCAAGTGATCAAGGATATGTTGAGGATGTATTTGATGGATAAACCATCAAAATGGGAAGTGTTACACATTATTTTCGTCATCCCTATGACCGTTAATGATATAAACCTATATGTTGCCTTCAGAGGGGTCAGTGGCCTGAGTTCCTGAAGAGAAAAGGGAGAAGAACTTTTCCTGAGAAAAGAAGTTGTATTTTCCTGTGTAAAAACCTTATAAAAAAGGAAGTTCGCAGGCTGCCTATGTATTAGGGTGCGAGAATGTCTGATTCTCGCAGGCTGCATCATAGCTAGGGTGCGAACAGTTTGCAGGTTGCACTATAAGCAGGGTGCGAGAATGCTTACACGTGGGAAAAATGAGTGTTTTCTCGAATCTTCTAGAAGGAGAAACTTCCATGGTGAGGTGGCATCCAAATGGTTTGGATCTTACTCGCTTTCATGATTTAGTGGGATCATCCTAACCTCCTCACCTTATCCTCTTCAACTTATAAAAGGAGAGGAGCTCTCATGGAGAAGGGGTTCTTGAGCTTGTTAGCTTTGGTTGGCTTGGAATTATTAGCTTGGTTGGAGTGGCTTTAAGATTTGCTTTGTCAAGATAGATTGTGGGTAGCTATCGGATCCATGGTCTCAGAATCCTTGGAGCAAGAAGTGTGTGAGGAACAAAGGACAGTTGGAAGGGACCTTATGACATCAAGGCCATGGTTGTAATCTCTCTTTCACATTTAATATGATACAGTAATATGATTCTTTCCTATAAAGCTTGTTGTGTTTTATTGTATGATTCCTTGATCACATACATAAGTTTATATTGAGTTTATGTTATTGCTATCACTTTGGTTGGTTTCATTCTTTTGTAGAATCATCATTGTATGAGCATTGGAATGGAGCTAGGATGGCGATGGCGAGAGGAAGCAGCATTTAAATGGTATGTCACCCATCCCTCTTTAGTTAGTAAATTCAATATTTAAAACTTAAGGAAAGCGTCATGTTCTGGTGTGTTTTGTTCTAGATCTAGGTGGTTCTAGGGAGATCAGTTAGTGTCTACACCTACCGATTAGTCCGATAACAAAATTGGCGACCATACTGGGGATCGGATTGTTTCCTAGTTAGTCTAGTTTCCATTTCTTTGATTGCTTGTTTTCTGGTCTCTGAGTCTGTGGGAGATCCATCCAGATTCTCTGGATCTGAAAGTTCACTCAAATTTTAGTCCTTTTTCAAATTTTTGCTTGTTTACAGGCATTCTCGCACTGTACCCTTTAGTGGCCTGCGAGAAACACCTGAGTTCTCACCCTGCTGTTAGGTTCAGTGCGAACTTCTCGCACCCTACCAATGTCTAGCCTGCGAGAATACCTAATTCTCGCACTGTAATACACTGCCAGCCTGCGAACTCACTTGTGAAAATTTTGGATTAGGTCTTCCTATCTTTTTGATACCCAGTTTTTCTTTGATCAGCTGGATTGAACTTTTAGAGCCTATATTGATCTGTTTACAGTCTTCTTGACAATCTTTGAGTTGCTTTTATCCATCTTCGCTTTGTTTGGTTTTGAAATATTAGTCTCTTGCTTTGAGTGTCTTTCAATTACAAAGCATGTGTTTTCTTTAGAATTGTTTGGGGAAAGATCATATTTCTTCTGAATAGTTCGCTTTAAAAGAAAACTTTTAGTTTGGGTTTCTTTGTTTTAAGAAAGTTCAT
>ML805178.1:56224-68586 GCA_009831015.1 Picea engelmannii | reverse complement strand
TCACATCGCTACTTTGAGCCTTCCAGGTCTCATTATTGGATTACCGGTATGGTTGTTTTCCACTCAGGTAATCCCGAATGCAGTAAGTGCTTCGGTCGTAAGCACTTCCCCCCAAGAACATCAACCTCATGTTGATCCTTCACATTCTTCACCAGTAAGGTCTTCTTCACCTTCTTCACTTGCAAGGTCGCCTTCTGTTCCATCTTCTTCGTCGAGCGAAAGTTATGAAGCTAGTAACTCGGTGAATAAGAAGAAGAAGAAAAGGAAGAATAAGAAGAAGAAAATTAAGCAAGGATCTGTTAGCGATATTTCTTGTAAGGGGGCTAGAATGAAAAAGGATGGGTTAAAACCCACTTGTCCTAAGTTTTGAATGTAATTATGCCCGTGGTAAACAGCGAACGGATCTGGACGGCGCGCATCCACGCGCCCAAATCAACGGCACATATAAAATTCCGTACCCCCCCCCACCTTTCTACCTTTAAGCGGAGGGGGGGGGTCCGGAATCGCGGGCGCAACTCCTCAACGGTCCAGATCAGTGCGCCCGGATCAACGGGGATGAAGGCAATTCCGGACCCCCCTGCCTTTCTACCTTTAAGCGGAGGGGGGGGGGGTCCAGAATCGGGTGCGCAGCTCTCCGACGGCTGAGATCTTAGCGCCCGGATCAACGGCGCTCGCGCGATCCACATCTTCCTCAGCGGCTCTGTGTTTAGGCCTACGTGGGCCCTTCTCCTGCCATGTCACCTTCCATAGCCACCTCTCTCCTACTGTCGTGTGTCATCCATCCACCTCCCCTCTATGGTCTGCGTGGTCTTCCTTCCTTCTCATCATCCATACACCACCTACCCCGTGTCTCCTTCCCTCCACGTCGACCTCCCACTAAAAGTTGTCCATCACATCTGCTCTCCTGCCTCCTCCGCTTATCGTCTTTTTCCATGTGTCTCCCCTGTAACCCTTCTCACGCCTCGCCACTTCTTTCGCGTCCTCACAGTTTCGGCCCCATTACTCCATTCCCGTACCCCCCACCTTTCGTGCTGGCCTCCATGCATATCCTTTGATCCAGTCAATTATTCCAGGTGGTGGCGTGTGAGGTCCTCCACGTCCCAAAGGTGTCGAGTTGGCCGGGCCATCCTCAATCCCGATGAAGCAGTTATTGAAGCAGTTGGTGGTGGTTAGATATCGCCTCCGCCATAATGGGAAAGCACGGCCATGAATTTAAGGCACGTCGATTCGTTGTTGGAACTGTCAAAGAGTCAGATTGCATCTGACATAAGTTGCACAATCTTTTAGAGGTTGACTGTCAGAGAGCCATGCAGACGCAAAGCTTTCAATGCAGTGTCTTGATGTTGTTGTTGTTGTTGTTTTGAGTATATGAAGGCGTTTTTTCCATTTTTGTATCTATCGATGGTAGAGCTAAGCTCCCGACTGTAAAGTTTTCATGACCATTCTGGATTCCTGGTTATGTAGCTGTGTTTGAGATTTCTTGTTTTATGACAAATAGTTTCCCTTTTCCATCTCTGTTTTTGTCTTATGCTGGAGATTTCATGATCGAATGCTTCGTATGAATTAACACAGTTATGTTATGGTAAATGATTTATTGTGGCATTGTTGTTTCTCTGGTTCCCCGCATTTGGAAGTAAGAAGATCTTGTTTTCAGATGCCTGCTCCCATTGTCTGTTAGAATCTTGATGCTTATAGCAGGCCTTTGCATTTTTCTTATGAAATCTTCCCCCTACTCACCCTTATTACAACTCATTGTTTGAAGTTTATCAAGACCTCACTCATTCATGCATGCCTGGCCCAGCTTCTGAGTTGAGACGATGATGTTATGAGTTTGCTTCCATTTGATCATCTCTTATAAACCAATCGTGACATTAAACTGATGGGTGTCAGGCTCTGCTCCTGCAAGCAATCCAAGAGTGACTTCTGGCTCCAACATTTATGGCGCCGTTGCCGGGGACGAAGTTGAATATTTTCCCCGGGATTGAACGACAAAGATCAACTGATTCTGAAGGTGCATCAGATATCAAAACTTGAATATTTCTACTGTGCACCTGGCGACTCCATTGTGACGACTCCGCTGGGGAGAACCTGTTCTATCAATTGTGGCTTCAAGAGGCAGACACACGAGGTCTAATCCACACTTGCCTTTAGCTACACAAGAGGCCGACTCGAAAGCGGTGCGCGGAAAGGGAAAGAGATTTGAGAAGGAAGTTTCCATCGTTGAAACAGGTAACACACCTTCCCCTTATGTGAGAACTCCATTTTCTTATTCTCAGCTTCCTAGTCGTCCTTCCTCTGAGGTTTCCCGTTTTCTGAATTTCGGGAGTGTTCCTGCTGAGTTTTCTCCTCCTGGTCTGGTACCAGAAAGAGATATCCTTGTCACTCCCCTCTCCCTAGAGATTGTGCCTCATCATAGACCTCAAGCTTCTGAAGGTTTCACCACCCCTCCTTTTGTTGCTACTACTGCACAGAGAGAATCCTCTGCACACTCAAGTCCCTTGGCTCTCTCTCTGTTTTCTCCGTTGTCTCCTCCAAGAACCTCTTTCCCGACATCTCCCATCCATACTCCTTCTCCTCTAAGTTCTCTGCTTCCTAATATTCCTATGGTTGGTGCTAATCCCCCTCTGAATAGAATGGATGCCATAGTAGCTGCTAGATATGCTCCTTTAATCCTACCTCTTCCTATGAATCCTCTCCCTGCTGGAGACTACTTGAAGTACATGCCCAAGTTCAGTAGGGAAGGAGACATAATTGTTGAGGAGCACTTGGCTTCTTTTTACAGTTATGTAGACAACCTAAACATTGAAAGTGAAGATGTCTGGATGAGAGTCTTTGTCCAGAGCCTGGATGGTGAGGTCAGGAAATGGTTTAGAGGACTGACCCCAGGATCTATTGTTGGAATTGAGGCTCTGGATAATGTTTTCCTGAGATAGTGGGGAGACAGGAAGGATTATATGTATTACATGATAGAGTTTGGGGCCCTGAAGAAAATGGATGGAGAGTCTGTCTCTGACTTCTCCAAAAGATTCAATAAAATGTATAACAAGATTCCTACAGAGATTAAACCCTCAGAGGCCTATGTTCAAATTTCCTATGCTGGCACATTTGACCCTGATTTCTGTCTCTTATTAAGAGAAAGAAGAGCCACCTCTTTAGCTCAGATGCAAGATGCAGCTATAGAAGTGGAATCCAACATATTGGCAGCCGACAGACTGAGGAACCAGGCCAACGCAGACAGAAGAAAGGAAAAGTCAGAAGCCTCAACTTCCGGCCCATCACTGCCTCACCCTCAAACATATGAGCTAGCCCAAGTAATGAACTTCCTTAAAGAAGAGGTGGAGAGATTGAAGGTGGAAAGGAAGAAAATGTATAGAGGCCCTCAGAACACCGATAACAAAGGGGGTTTCAGAAGGCCAAATAATATTGCTCCCCTGACTATGCACAGAGAAAGAGGAAAGGACAGAGAAGACCAAAGAATTCAGGCTCCTTTTCAGAACAATTTTGTGGCTGATGAAGAAGATAGGGAAACTGATGAGCCCAAGCCTAAAATCCACTGCTTAGAAGACACTCCTCCTTTTCCTCATCTCACTCAGACTGCTTATGAAGAATCCCTCATGGATGGTCAGCTAAATGAATTGAGCAAGGGAGATAAAGCAAGTGGCGGTCGAGGCAGGTACAACCTGAGGTCCGACAAGAGGATAGCAGCACCTGATATTCCTAAGCAATCCACTAGAACAGAGAAACCTGCTAATGAAGTAGCAGACGCTCAAAGAGGTAAAAAAGCTCAACCTCTTTCTCCCATTGTCCATAATCATGTTCCTGAAATTAGAGAAATCCCAAAGCCCATGTCTTCTTTCAATTTCGAACATGAGATTCAAAAGATCAGAATTCTCGTGCCACTCACTGAGTTAATTAAACATGGGGAATTCAAAAAACGCTTCTCTGAGCTGTTGAAGTCTGAAGCCTCATACCCTCTCATAGACTCAATAAACCTCCAAGATGAAAGGCCTGCAGTTGTCCTAGGTCCCATGGTAGAAGACAGAGATGATTCATCCCCTCCCTTCTACACATCCCTGAACATACATGACAAAGTGCTGCATAATTGCCTTATGGATTCAGGGGCCTCCCACAACCTCATGCCCAAAACTGTCATGGAGGAATTAGGACTGGAAGTCACCCGAGCCTATCATGACCTCTATTCTTTTGACTCCAGAAGGGTGCAATGTTTGGGAGTCATTAAGGACCTGGTGGTTTCGTTGTTTCAGCTGCCCATGAAGAGTATGGTCATGGATATTGTGGTAGCTGATGTTCCCCCCAAGTTTGGCATGTTGTTGTCACGATCTTGGATAAAGAGGCTGGGGGGAACCTTACAGATGGATCTCACATACACCACCATTCCAGTCTTTGGAGGGGAACATAGGAGATTGTACAGAGAATCCCAGCTGGCCTATATAATCAGTGATGAAGCCAATCCCACCAATCATCCCATCTATGATTTGGACACTGATTTAGGCTCCAGTTTACTACAGCTTACCCACACCCCTGAGGCTCTTTTACAGATCACAAAGAAACCCATTCTTAATCAGGAGACACCCCCTCCAACCACCTCTGTTTGGAAGATGTTCTTTGATGGAGCTTCCTCCAGTATGGGTGCAGGTGTCGGGATAGTGTTTGTGTCCCCTTGTCAAGAAACCATCTCGCTGTCATACAAGCTGGAATTTGAAGTCACCAACAATGTGGCAGAGTATGAAGCTCTGGTTTTAGGATTAAGGGCTACCCAATAGATGGAAATAAGGGAGATAGCTGTGTTTGGGGACGCAGAACTGATTGTCCAGCAGGTAAAAAATGTTTATCAAGCTAAGAATCCTCAGCTCAAGAATTACAGGAATGAGGTATGGGACCTGGTTGATAATTTCTTCCTGGATTTTAACATTTCCTACATTCCAAGGGGAGAAAATATTCCAACCGACTTTTTGTCTTTCACAGCTAGTGTGCTCGAAGTTCCTGCACTGCCCCCTGTCGGGTCCGATGTTGAAATAAAGTATAGGCCCTCTGTACCAGACAATGTCAAGCATTGGAAGGTATTTGAGGATGATCAAGAGATCGAAAAGTTTCTTCAATCCGTTGATGACTTTTCTGCATTGCACATAGATGAGGATCCCAACATTGAAGGAAAACCTGACCGTTACCCTGGGGAGTTTTTGAATAAAATTGTTGATCACCAGATCATTCAGCTACCAAGCAACCACATTCTGAAAGGACTAATCCCATTAGAAAGGTTGTTTGATGGGAACGATGTGGCAGTTAAGGGTAGAGTTTCAGGTGATGATGCTGAGACAGCTGAATGCAACATAGGCACACTAGAGGAGCCCAAGTTTGTCAGGTTGTCAAGGAGTTTGACCAAGGAGCAAAGGGCCGAATATACCGAGTTGCTAAGGGAGTTTGCTGATGTGTTTGCATGGACCTACAAAGACCTCAAGACATATGACACATCAGTCATTGAGCATAAGATCCCACTAAAAGAAGAGGCTAAGCCATTCAAGAAGAAGTTGAGATAGATAAATCTCGTGCTGCTACCTATCATGGAGAAGGAAGTGAAGAAGTTGCTAGATGCCCAAATCATTGTCCCCTTGAGATACTCTGACTGGGTGGCCAATTTGGTCCCAGTGAGGAAGAAGAATGGAGAAATCAGACTCTGTGTCGATTTCAGAAACCTGAACAGAAGTTCGAGGAAGGATAATTATCCCCTGCCCAACATGGAACATATATTACAGAGAGTCACTGGCGCATCCAGGATATCCATGATTGATGGTTTCTCTGGATACAATCAGATATCAATCATGCCTGAGGATAGGGAAAAGACAGTCTTCACCACTCCTTGGGGCACATTCATGTATGCCAAAATGCCTTTCGGACTGATGAATGCAGGAGCAACATTTCAGCGAGCCATGGACATAGCCTTCATCGGGGAGAAGGACCAATTCGTGGTGATATATCTAGATGACATCACAGTCTTCTCTAAGACTAATAAAGAGCATTGTTGCCACTTAAAGAGAGTTTTCCTGAAGTGTAGGAGGTATGGCCTATCTTTAAACCCCAAGAAATCATTGTTTGCTATGCAGGAGGGAAAGTTGTTAGGTCACATAGTGTTAGCAGAAGGAGTAAGGATTGACCCAAGCAGGGTGGAAGCGATTCAGGCCCTGTCACTTCCCAGGTCTAAGAAGGAAGTGCAGGCATTTTTGGGGAAAATTAACTTTCTAAGGAGATTCGTCTCGAACTTTGCTGAGCTGGTGAAACGCATCACAACCATGCTCAGGAAGGGCCATGAAATAAGATGGGCTGCTGGACCCAGGGAATCTTTTGCACAAACCTGTGCTAATCAGTCCCGATTATTCCAAAGATTTTCTGATATTTTCTTTTGCTTCCTGTGATACAGTAGCGGCAGTTTTGTTGCAGAAAAACTATCAAGGCCGAGAACAGCCTATTGCTTTCTACAGCAAGGCATTGAGAGACGCAGAACTCCAATATGAGATCATGGAGAAGCAGGCCTATGCCCTGGTGAAGGCTCTTAAGGCTTTCAGGATCTATGTTTTTCACTCAAAGATCACTGCATATGTCCCTTCAACCTCTGTGAAGGACATTCTTATACAGCCTGACATAGACGGGAGAAGGGGTAAATGGATCGCCAAGATCCTAGAATTTGACATGGAGATTAAGCCCACCAAGCTGATAAAGGGGCAAGGTTTAGCCAAGATGCTGGCTGAATCCAATTGTAAGACTTTGGGGATTAACTTCGTGAATGATCAAGCTGAGTCATCCGGTAGGAATTCTCAGAACATCGTACCTCTAGCATCATGTCCCTAGTACAAAGATATCTTGTATTTTCTGCAAGAATTAAAGCCCCCTGATGAATTAGGAAAGAGTAGGGCCAGAGCTTTGAAGCTCAAATCGGTCAGGTATTGTCTAGTTGACCAAGCCCTGTATTGGAGAGACCCTCAAGGGATACTATTAAGATGTCTAGACCCGCTGCAAGCCCAGAAGGTGATGTTCGATTTTCATAGCAGTCTCTACGGAGGTCATGATTTTTGGAAGACTACAGCCCACAAAATCCTCCGGGCTGGGTATTACTGGCCTGCTTTGTTTACTAATGTCTGCAGGGAAGTCAGGGCTTGCATTAAATGCCAGAAGTTCTCAGGTAATCAGCAGCTCAAATCTCTGCCATTAAATCCTGTAGTAGTTTTGGCACCCTTTCAGCAATGGGGATTGGATTTCATCGGAGAGATTCATCCTCCCTCAAGTGGCCAGCACAGATGGATCCTCACTGCGACTGATTATTTCACCAAGTGGATAGAGGTTGTCCCCACCAGGAGCACTTCTCACAAAGTAATCATCAGCCTCTTGGAAGACATCATAGCCAGGTTTGGTTTCCCAAGCAGGATTGTCACTGACAATGCCTCCCCCTTCAGGTCTGAGCCTCTGGTCAAATTTTGTGAACAGTTTGGGATTTCATTGGTTCACTCTACTCCATACTATCCTCAAGGAAACGGACTGGCAGAATCCTCCAATAAAATCCTAATCAAGCTTATCAAAAAGCTACTGGAAGACAATCAGAGGGCCTGGGACTCAAAGCTCAAATTTTCCCTTTGGGCTGATCGGGTGACAACAAAGAAATCCCTGGGTCTCTCACCTTTCCAACTGGTTTATGGAATAGAGTTCGTCTTCCCCACTCAACTCGCCTTACCTGTGGCAAATTTCCTCCAGGACTTTGAAGGGGAATCCAACCATGTCCTCAGAAGGATTTATCAGATGGTGGAAGTACAGCAAATCAGAGAACAGGTCATGGATAGAGCCTACAATCATCAGCAGAAGATCAAGCAGGCCTTTGACAGGAAGAACAGAAAGAAAGAATTCAAACAAGGTGACCTGGTACTCAAGTGGGATGCACTCAGGCAAGAAAAGGGCAAACACAGTAAATTTGATGCCCTCTAGTTCGGGCCTTTCAAGATCCTTGAAGTATTTTCAAACAACACTTATAGGTTGCAGGATCTGGAAGGCAAAGAAGTTTTTAGCAGCCCAGTTAATGGGCATTTCTTAAAAAAGTGTTTTATGTGAGCCACAGTCGGCTCTTTTGTTTTGTTTTGTAAATATTGTTTCTGTTTTTGTTTTTCGGACTAATAAATGACTCCATAGCCCAACAGCAAAGGCATTGAATCTGCAAAAAGAGTTCTTAGAGCATCACAGGGATGACTCTATCCCCCATGGAGCCAGATGTTAGCGATATTTCTTGTAAGGGGGCTAGAATGCAAAAGGATGGGTTAAAACCCACTTGTCCTAAGTTTTGAATGTAAGTATGCCCGTGGTAAATAGCGAACGGATCTAGATGGTGTGCATCCACGCACCCAAATCAACGGCACATATAAAATTCTGGACCCCCCCCCCACCTTTCTACCTTTAAGAGGAGGGGGGGGATCTGGAATCGCGGGCGCAACTCCTCAACGGTCCAAATCNGGGGGGGGGGGGGGGGGTCCGGAATCTGGCGCGCGGCTCTCCGATGGCTGATATCTTAGCACTCGGATCAACGGTGCTTGCTCGATCCACATCATCCTCAGCGGCTCTGTGTTTAGGCCTGGGTGGGCCCTTCTCCCACCATGTCACCTTCCAGAGCCACCTCTCTCCTGCTGCCATGTGTCATCCATCCACCTCCCCTCTATGGTCTGCGTGGTCTTCCTTATGTTATGGTAAATGATTTATTGTGGCATTGTTGTTTCTCTGGTTCCCCGCGTTTGGAAGTAATAAGATCTTGTTTTCAGATGTCGGCTCCCATTGTCTGTTAGAAGCTTGATGCTTATAGCAGGCCTTTGCATTTTTCTTATGAAATCTTCCCCCTACTCACCCTTATTACAACTCACTGTTTGAATTTTATCGAGACCTCACTCATTCATGCATGCCTGGCCCAGCTTCTGAGTTGAGACGATGATGTTCTGAGTTTGCTTCCATTTGATCATCTCTTATAAACCAATCGTGACATTAAACTGATGGGTGTCTGGCTCTGCTCCTGCAAGCAATCCAGGAGTGACTTCTGGCTCCAACAGGATCCAAACCTCCAACCACTGTCAAACATGTTGGAAAACAACCAGTTACTATTATTCGTGTTGGAAGTGTTGATGATGTCAAGATCACCCAAACAACCCGTAAGCCCAAGTACCCTTGCAGGCTTTGTAAGGGTAGCCATATTCTTAAGGAATGCCCTAGTCTATCCAAAGTTATAGAAGCATGGTCTACACATCCTCTCCAACCCACGTCCTTAGCCTCTGAACAACATGTTGATAACCCCCCGTCAACCAGTCATGATACGGTTGGGAAGAAGAAAAGTAGAGTCAAATTCCCATGTATGTTATGCAAAGGGAGTCATCTCACTCACCTTTGTTCTCGAATGGACGAAGCCTCAAAATCACTGGAAGACATGACTGTTTCACAGCCTCAACTTCCAGCTGCTTACCGTAAGCTTTCTCTCAACCCTCCAATAGTTGATAGAATGATCACTTTGATCCCTTCATTGGTTAATACGGTTGATCATGTCGTCAATATGGTCACATCCTTAGTTGAACCAGTTGACAAAGTGGTTGATCCGATACCATCCTCGGTCGATCCCCCTCTCCCATTAGAGAGTTTCATCCAAGCGGTCGATCCATTTCCACCTGTCGACCCCATTCTCCCTTTGGAGAATGTAACCCAAGTGGTCGATCTGGTTCTATCATCGGTCGATCCCACTCCTCCTTTGACGAGTGCTAAAGTGATTGATCCAGTCCCTTCCTCGGCCAATCCCACCCTTCATCCGAAGCGTGCCAAAGTGATTGATCTGATCCCATCATCGGTCAATCCAACTCTTCATCTGAAGAGTGCCTGCGTGGTCGATTTGATCCCATCATCGGCCGATCCTACTCTCCCGCTCGAGAGTAAACCCGATACTCCCCATGTTTTTTTCGTTGATACAGACTCTACCATGTCGGGGGGTATTCCTCCATCTCCCATGGAATCCCCTCCAAGTAATGAGGACATCCGTTTTGATTGGGGTGTGCTAACTGGACCTTGTCTTCCCTCTTACATTCCTTTCCAGATTACAGTACAGGTTTGTGGTTGGGACGTTCCTCAAACGTTGATAGACAAAGGTTCGTCTGTTAGTATTTTTTCCTCTATTGCTTGGAAAGCTTTGGTTTGTCCTCCACTTGCGTCGATTACGCAGAATCATTTAGCTTTTAATAGAAGAACTAGTCAACCTTTAGGGACCCTTCCTCAATTTCCTGTAACTTTGGGAGGGAAAACTGTCTTTATTGACGTCATGGTAGTCCAAGACCCCTTGGATTTCTCTTTACTCCTTGGGTGAGATTGTGTCTATGCCATGAAAGCTATTATGTCTACTCTTTTTCGTGTGATATATTTCCCTCATGATGGATGGGTTGTGACTGTTGATCAACTTTCATTCATTGACCCCTCCTAGATTGCCTCCCTGAATGGTTCTTATATGCAGACGGTATCGCCCCCCCCACAGGTCAATTATGTGGCATTGTCACCCATGGCTTCAACTTTTGATGACTTAGATTCAATAGTTGACATGGTGATCTCTTCAATAGGGTTGCTAGAGTCTGATCTCTTTACTCCTGTCGCGACCCTCGACATGGTGTCCTTCTAGAGTGTGTTTCTTCCTTCCAGTGAAGACCTCTTGGAAGCCATGACCGAGTTTTGTCCCTTGAAATGGTGTCATTCTGGAGCATTGTCCTCTTGGTCTCCATGATCAAGAAGAGACCACTTCCGAGGATAGTTTTTGTGTCTCTGAGTCAACCTCGTTAAAAAATGAAATAGAGGTCTTTGAGCATGGTTTTTTTATTTCAAGCTCGTTAAAAAATGAAACCATTTTCGAGGATAGTTTTTGCGTCTCTGAGGCAACCTTGTTAAAAAATGAAACAGAGGTCTTTGAGCATCGTTTTTTTATTTCAATCTCGTTAAAAAATAAAACCACTTACGAGGATAGTTTTTCCTCTCTGTGGAAACCTCGTTAAAAAATGAAATAGAGGTTATGAGCATAGTTCTTGTTTCTATGTCAAGCTCGTTAAAAAATGAAATAGTTTTCCCCCTCTCTATTTCAGTCAAGTCCTTCGTTTAGTATTTGAAGCTTCATTTCATTCTCCTTTGCAGTTGGATGAAACGAAGCTTGGGGGGCATTTGCCTCAGCCTCTGGACTTCATGCTGAAGTTAAGCCGCTAGTTTCTTAAGATGGGGGCTAAGTACCAACCGTCCATGTGTTATGCATTGGGAAGTCGCAAGCATAGTTTTATATGGTTCAATCTTGTGTAAAAATGAAACCACTTACCTCAAGCATAGTTCCCTCTGGTTCAAGCTTGCGTAAAAATGAAACCAGGTCCAAGCATAGTTTTGTTTTGTTTTAAAGCTTGCGTAAAAATGAAAACAATCCTAAGCTTAGTCTTTGTTCTTTCTCATGCTCGTAAATACATGAGAATAAGTTACCGAGATTAGTCTTTGTTCTTTCTCATGCTTGTAAATACATGAGAATGCAACCGAGTATACTTTTATCGCTTTTTCATACTCGTAAAGGTTATACGAAAAAGGAACCCACTGGAGTTTCCTTTAACCTCTTTTCAGACTCTCTAAACATGAAAAGATTGTCGAGCGACCTTGCTATTTTCACGCTCGTTAAAGTATTTGAAGAAAGCGTCTGTTGGGCGATAATTTATCTCTTTTTCGGTCTCATCAGACTATTTTATGAAAAAAGAACTGAGAGAATTCTCTTTTAAGCGTTTTTTCAAACTCTCTAAACATGAAAAACCCATGAGTTTTCTTTCTTTGGACTCGTTAAACAAACATCGAAAGGCCCAAAATGGGACCGAACCACTCCTTCCTAGGGTTCGTTAAACATACTCTGAGGGACTCGTCCGAAGGATGAGCTTACATTACAAGCATATGTTATCCTCCTCAAGATTGTGTAAAAATAAAGAGGTACTCGCCAGAAATGGTGGGGGGGGAATTGGGAAAGAAATGTATCTAAACCTGTATTCTGTGGAAGAGTCGCTTTTGAACATGACACCCTTTCACTCGCCTTGTGTCTAGGTTGGAAAATCCACTTGTCTCCTAATCATACTCCTATAAGATTACAAATTGGTCTGTGATCCTTGTTGTTGAGTCAGCATTTGCAAGACAGTTGTCGTGTCGTCAATATGTTCAAAAAGATGTCCAACCCAAAAATCCTTCTATTGCGTTGGTCATTTCTGCAGTCTTTAAGCCTTCTATTGCGTCAGCCATCCCTGAGTCAGTCCTGAATCACTTGTTACTCTGACCTACATCAAATC
>ML805178.1:31683-54318 GCA_009831015.1 Picea engelmannii | reverse complement strand
CACATTTAATATGATACAGTAATATGATTCTTTCCTATAAAGCTTGTTGTGTTTTATTGTATGATTCCTTGATCACATACATAGGTTTATATTGAGTTTATGTTATTGCTATCACTTTGGTTGGTTGCATTCTTTTGCAGGATAATCATTGTATGAGCGTTGGAATGGAGCTAGGATGGCGATGGCGAGAGGAAGTGGAATTTAAATGGTATGTCACCCATCCCTCTTTAGTTAGTAAATTCAATATTTAAAACTTAAGGAAAGCGTCATGTTCTGGTGTGTTTTGTTCTAGATCTAGGTGGATCTAGGGAGATCAGTTAGTGTCCGCACCTACCGATTAGTTCGATAACAGGAAGACTACCTACACTTAGTAGAGTTTGCTTATAACAATGGGTAATAAACATCTCTAAAGATGAGCCCATTTGAGGCACTTTATGGCAGAAAGTGAAACACACTAGTAAGTTGGGATAACCCAGCAGATAGAGCAGTGGTTGGGCCAGATTTACTCAGGGAAATGGAGGAGCAAATGTTGAAAATAAAAAAATATATATATAAGTTGTCCAAGACATGCAGAAAATCTATGTTGATAAGGGAAGAACTCATAGAGAATTTAAAGTTGGGGACCATGTATTCTTGAAAGTGAAGGCCAACAGAAGTTCCCTGAAGTTGGGAAATTGTTCCAAGTTGGCATCTCGCTATTGTGGGTCGTTTGAAATCCTAGAGAGGATTGGTCCAGTGGCTTATATGATTGCATTGCCTGCATCTATGTCTGTTCATAATGTATTCCATGTATCATTGCTCAAGAAATATATACCTGGTGATAATCATGTTATTGATTGGAATGTGATTCAGGTGGAGCAAGAAGGCACTTTCCAAGTGCATCTGGTATGCATTCTAGACCAGAAAATCAAATAGTTGTGGAATCGAGCCATAGGGCTTGTAAAGGTCCAACGGACCTAGTACAGTCCTAAGGACGCTACATGGGAGCATGAGGATGCAATGCGGGAAGAATACCGCATCTTTTTGAGGATTTTTGAAATTTTTGTTGTATATGTGTACATAATGCACTGTGGACAATGCATAAATAAGGGGAGGGGATTTAATATCCCTAGGCCGAACCCAATTGTAAATGTAAATGAAAATGTGCTTAAGATGGTAAGTTGTTTGATATCATTTCTATATGCACCTTTCATGGCATAGTGCATGCATGTACTGTGCAGTGAAATGATGAAGTGTGCACATTCCAGGATACCCTGCACAACAACTTAAGTGTGCGCGATATTGAGGGCCATGAGCCTTTGTGTATATGTTGTGCTTTATAGGCTGGTGAACCAGTTTTGTGATGATTAGGTCGGAGAGCCTAGATGTTAAAGACTAGTGATCCTATTTTTGTATATGTCTCATCATTACGTGTAGACCGACCACGATAAAAGAGTATGGGGGACTAAACTCTACTAGCTAGGGAAAGGGGGGGACAAAAGTTAAGGAAAAGGGCTAAGCTAGGGAACTTAAGCTAGAAAGGAATATTATATTAATATTCTTGAAGTATAAAGTATGGATAATTATTTTATCTTAAGTTTCAAAGTTGGGGACAAGTGGGCCAAAGTAGCTCCCAACATGACAAGTGTCAAGTTGGGGACATGCATACATATTGTTGGGACTTAGTTCATTTCCCATCATTCTTTCCAAGATTCCTTCCATCATTCATTCATCCATTGAGCCATACCATAAGCATTCACACACGTAGTCATCTATCCTTCGTACCTTCATGTCAATGTACCTGAACTTGTATCCATAACCATACATGTTTGTGTAGCTGGTTATCTTGGGAGATGGACTAAAGAAGTGGGTTGTCAGGCATGTGGGATATTGAAGAGGCGGGTTGTCAGGCCCATGAGCATTGAATTTCTCATTGGGTGAGAGAATTGTTGGGAACTGATTTCCTGAAGGTGCTAAACTACAACTACATGTATCTGAGACTTCTTGTCCGGCCTGTTGTTGAAGCCCAGAAAGGAAGTGGGGAATCCAAAGGACTGTTGAGAAAATAAGGGGCACACTTCCTGGGGTGGGACGGGCATGTGGGGAATGAGGGATTGTAGGAGGTTAGTTTGAGTGAGAACCTATGACGGAGTCTTTCCTATTGTCTATGAACCATTAGTCTGGTTAGGAATCCCTTTACCTGGGTGGAGTTTAGTCCCAGCTCGGGGGTGACCCACTGCTGAGAGTGACGAGCAGTGTAGTCTAAGGCTGGGAGGTTCGTGGAAGGTCTACACGAAGTTGGTGACATTCTTACCAAGATAAGTGTCAATTGTGTGATAAATTTACATGCTGCATTATTATTTACGTGTTTATTTTATGGGTTTATCCTATGTGTGCTTATAATTGTCTTTATATTTATGGGTATTGTTTGTATATGTTTCATGTATATGTTTACTTTTATTTCAGTATGAATACGTGCATTTACGAAATGTATTTTTTTGTTTACATATTATATATAAGTTCCGCAAGAGTTCTGTGTGTATATGTTTCAATTGCATGCAGTTAAAAAAAATTATGTGGCATAGCTCAGCTAGATGTTGGGTATGTTATAGTATGTTCCGCAGAGATAATAAAAGCGTTCTCTCGTGTAGCATTCCTTGGCATGGGTGGTCGGGCATGTTACAATGTAGAGTGTCTCCGACGATAAGGTAATTCTTAGCTTGGTATTTTATATGTTGTTGGTCATCTCGCAAGAGATGTTGAGGGAACTTCAAAGTTTGAATATAAAGAACAATGTCTCCATACAAGGGGTCAGACGACGAGACAAGGAAAATGTGTTCACTCACAAAAGAATCAACATGAATAACATCCTTGTCCGATTGTTGGAAGTCAGATATTAACTCTGCAAACACTAGTGACTTCTTGGATTTCGCAGAAGCAAAATCGAGATCGAATTATTGTAAAATGACAATCCATTCCCCGTATGATCCACTTAGTAAGGACGTATTGAAATGGATTGACATCAGCAACCACAACAGTCTTGAAAAGTAATATATAATGGCATAAACGTTGAATTGCATGAATGATAACCAAAACTAGATTTTCAACATGAGAATATATGAGCTCGAGACCGACTAAGTTTCGACTAAGATAGTAGATGACGTGCTCGTGGAGTTCATCATCCTCCTGAACCAAAACCATATCAATCATCTCTTCAGACACGGTGACGTAAAGCAATTAATCTCTACTGTAGTCAGGAGACTTCAGTAGAGGCATCGATACCAAGGATTTCTTCAAAGCATCAAAGGATTCATGAGCTCACTCATCCCAGATAAAAGGGTTTTCCTTCTTCAAAAGACACATGAAACCCTTAGTAATATTGGCATACTTCACTATAAATCGACGTAAAAAGTTAGCTTTCCCCTGTAAACCTTGAAGTTGTCGGATAGTGCACGGGGGAATAAATCAAAGTATTGCCTCAACCTTTAACAAATCTACCATGATCCTGTCTCAGAGACTAAAAATCCTAGAAGGAGTCCAAACCTAACGCAAAAGATGCATTTATGAGGATTCAACCGGATGCGATAATGACGAAATCTTTCAAAAACTAGGTGAAGGTGTTTACGGTGATCCACTCTCTTATGAGAATGAGTTGCAATATCACCAAGATAAGCTTTGAATATATTCTTAAGATCGTGGAATGATAAGGTCATAACATGTTGGAAGGTTTCTCCAGCATTTTTAAGGACGAAAAGCATATTCCGGTATGCAAAAGTACCCCAAGGAAAAATCAATTTCATCTTATGTTGATCCTTGGGTTTAATTTGAATTTGGTTATACCTTGAAAATCCATCCATGAAAGAAAAATCTTTGCTTCCCTCACACTCCTCGAGGATCTGATCGATGAATGGTGTTGGGAAGTTGTCTTTACGACAGGCTTTGTTCAGGTCATGAAAATCCATGCATACATGGATGGTTCCTTGCTTCTTATTCACAAGAATGGGATTGGATATCCATTCAGTCAAAGGAACTGAGTAGATAAAGCCAACATTAAGTATTTTCTCTACCTCTTCCTTAATAGCGGGGGCCTTCCGGGGGTTGACAACTCTAAGATGTTGTCGAGAAGGCTTAGTATCCAAGTAATTTTTAATCTAATCTTCGACATTTTGAGGGTCAATTCCTGGAATCTCCTCATATGACCAAGCGAATATATCTCGAAATTACTTGAAGAGTTTGGTGTAGATCAGGATTTATTCTAGCGAACAATCTGCACCAATGTGTACATTTTCAATCTTTCCAGGGGTACGAGAGATATCAATCATGACATTAGGTGAGATACTCGCCATATTTCCTTCACAATAAATGTTGTGTGTATCAAGCGGAACTACGGAGTGACCGACTATCTCACTCAGAGTATATCGAAAATCATCTTATTTGATTCTAGCAAGATCTGGGAGAAAATAAGAGTGATGATGCATATCATCCCAAGGTTTTTCAGAACCATTCATGGCTTTGATGATAGCTTCATCTGAGGGAAAAGTCTCATCAAGGAATTCATGTGAACAAGATGACTAAGTGGCCCACACGGGCTTGAGAACAGGATCCTCCTCGTCCGTCTCCGAGGTAACAGGATCGGGATCGACGGAAGATTTAAGAACAACTCGATACGCTATCTCTCTTGTCGATAGTGGCATGGCCATTCCAGCATGAGACTGAACTTCACAAGACTAATTCAAGGAAGGTAGGTTCCAAGGATCGTTAAAATAGGAAGTGCGGAAAGGAATGGACCTCTCTGACGAAATGGGCCTACTAGACATGGTGTAGATATGGTGAATCGGTGCCATGAAGTCGAACGTACCCATAAGGGATGAATGCATTCTGACACCGATATTCTCAGTTGTCGACTGAGAATTGTCGACCGCGAGGATCGACGGTCCAACAGATTCACTAGGGCTAGTGTACGCAAAGGAAAAATGGTCGATCGTCGTGATCTTCCCATCATGAAGAAAACAAAGAGTCTAGAAGAAAGAGGATACGATGACATTCATAGCGTAATTCCAATTGCGTACTAGTAACAAGTTATAATTGAGGGGCACACCAACCACCTCGACGTCCACCTCTACCTTCTTCCCACTTAACTGGACCGGAAAGGCAGGAAGAATATCGTGAAGGTGGAAGGAATGACCGTCAAAAGAAGTCAACATGGTTGAAGACTGAGAGAGATTTGGAGAGTATAGGGCTTTCCAATAGACCAAGGACATCACAAATGTTACAGCGCCTTCGTCAACAACAGTACGCTTGATGGTATACTTCGAGTAACCCATGTGGATTTGGAATGCCACATGGTAAGGCAAGTGAGGCTTCACATCTGTGACATGAAACTTGATAACTTTCGAGCCACTGGGATCTAGAGATCCTAACGCAGATAGCAAGTCATTCCTCTATGAAGTACATGTCTAGAGTACCTCCAAAGCCGACATCGCACAAGGGGTTTGACCTAGATCCTTAACAATAGAGTAATGTTTGGTGGCTCTAGCATTAGGATTGTGGGTAGAGTGCTTGAGTATCCTTGTACCACCCTACATATTACAAGGATCTTTGTGCCTTGGTACAAGATATTAATAAGTGGAAGAACTATTTCTTGGGAAAAAATACCATTATCCATACTAAGGACTAGCATTTGCAATACTTTTATACTAGAGTAAGCTTCAACAAGCTATTTGTAACAATTTCATCTAATCATCAAATACATGAAGGGAAACACTAACAAGCTAGCAAATATGTTTTCAATTATACAGGTAGCCAAAATGACAGCTTTGTAATTCTATGATGCATTTGGAACTAATCACTCATGAAGCATACAAGGAAGTATATGCAGAGGATGAGGACTTCAAGGGGGCATTTCAATCATTCCAAGGTAATAAGGAACTAGAAGGACAATACAACAAGGATGTCTACAATCTCCAACATGGTTTATTTTACAATTTGAGGGAGTTATGTGTGCCTAAAGGAGAAAATATAATTTATAATAGTGTCACACCTCAAAAGTTGTAGGCCATATTGGTGTTGGAAATGTCATATCCTCCCAAAATGCAAAATGAAGTAGAGAATTTTGTAAGAGAATGCATACTTTACTATACTAACAAACCCAAGAATGGGAAGAAATGATTATACAATCCATTGCAAGTGCCCACAAAGACATGGAAAAACATATCCATGGAAGTTGTTGGAGGTTTTCCAAGATCAAGGCAAGGGAATGACTACCTTTTGTGGTAGTTAACAAATTTAGTAATATGTGCAATGTGTTTCCTTGTAGAAAACCATCAAAGAACTAGGAAGAAGCAATCTTATTATTTGCATAGTATGGGTACACATTGAGCATTCTATTTCTTGTGATGTAGATTAGGTGAAGTTGAATGATTGAAAAGTGTCATCCTTAATCATCATTTACAGTGAGGTATGATTGTCAATGACACATCAAAGTGGGTAGCTATGAACAATCAGTCCATGTGGTTGTGAGTAGTTATCAAATTGAGAGGCTAATCTATAGGGGGTTAACTCGGTAAACCCGTGGCATAGCATGTGCATTCATGGGATATTAAAGAATACCCCTAAGTTTCTACCTCCCAAAATTTTATTGTTTATACACCCCCATGCCACATCACATATTTCTAAATAATTTTTCACCAAATATTGTAAGAACTATTTTTTTTGTGATATTTTTTATACCCCTTAATATTTCTACCTCAAGTATGTTGGTTCCAATATTTGACATTTACTTTAGAAAATGTTGTTTGTCATATGCTACTTTAGATTTAATTCAAGATCTTCCTCAGGAATCAGAAGACCATTCATCTTTAGATCCCTCTATGGAATTTGTAGTCATTTTCATTGCTTGTGTTAAAGACTTTCATGGTACATTGAGAATTTATATAAGGTCAAGGAATGGATATGTATGCTCCTACTCCTTCGTGTGATACTTCACTTCCAACAAAAAAAACAAAAAAAACATATCTCTTTGCATTGCTAACTCAAGGCTCATCACCTCTACTTCTAATCTCTTGATGATTCCAATAAAAAGGTGACAATGCTCCAATAATATCATTTTCAAGTTGTGTAGGCTTCCAATGACACCTCTTACTTCCAACCTCCTAATAATTTCAATCAAAAAATGAATTGTAGCATATTGAAGACCCATGGATATTTAAGAGGATAAGATAATATACTTTACATGATATGCCATGAATGCCTCCCAAGCATAGAATTTCTTAACAAAAAAAGAATTTCAAACTCTATGTAAGTGACTTCATTATAGAAACAATGACATCTCCAAATGAATACCAATTTTCAATTCAAGGTCCTTCAACTGAAAAAAATCCTATATTGATCTAGGTGGATATTGGTGGCCACCCACCTTTTCCAACTGGCTCAAAACAATTTTCTGGCAATTTTGGTATTTTACTATTTTTAGCAGTTTTTCGGATCCTAAACTTCTGGATCCATTTTGAGGCCCTAAGTGACGTTTTTTAGGAAAACAACGAGAAAATTGCTAATTCCTTCATGTTTCTCTCAATGAAAGTTGTAGTCCTCGGATATATATTTCTAACGGTGTATCAAGCACCCCAAATAGATATCGTATGCAAAAGGTACGCCCCCGGGAAGTTGACGTATCAACTACCTCCATCGGGGCCCGCAAACCTTTTGGATTTTCATCTTCTAGGGTTAGGGTTTTGGATTTTACTTATGTTAAAAAGGCCCTTAGAGCCTCATTGTAATAATAATCTTCTTGTGAATGCGAGTATCCGTCACATCTCTTCTCAGAGATAAGCTACCACCATTCTAGCAAGTCTTTCACTCTGTATTTTTATAGTCTCTGTACATTTATTTCATTAATAGAAATCGTGTATTACTGTATATATGTGACTCTTGTTATATTTCCGATATATCTCAGTTATATTGTTGTCTCTCTTGCAATATCTCTGAATATTTTTGTGTTATATCTCCGCTCTCATTTCATGCCGAAAATAATCTGGATCAGTGGTGTCAGAGAAGGTTTCTCTTGATCGTTTTTTTTTTAGTGCATGTCCCCGACGAGGTCCAAGTATAGAAAGTTGGGTCTCGATCTTGTCTCTCTTGAAGACAATTGCTCTCGCACACCCAAGAAACCCTCCATGGTGGAAGAAAATAAAAACGACAGAGCAGACGATCCTATCAATATGTTGCTTGAGCAAGCTCTCATGCGACAAAGGGATGAAATGATGGAGAATTTTTCCCACACCCTTCAACGCCTGCCGATAGCAACAGGTGCATCTTCATCAAACGACCACTTTGGAGGCGCCTCAACTTTCAAGGTACAAGTTAATTTTGATATTCCTGTATTTTAAGGATAGATAGATGCAGAAGCCCTAGACAAATGGTTAAACCTGCTAGAAGGTTATTTCTCTGTTCACAATTTTTCCAACAAAGAAAAGATCACCTTCACACTCCTTAAAGCTCTCCCCCATGTCAAACATTGCTGGAAAACTTACTGGGAGCAGATTTCCACAGAGGATTCTGGAATATATGGGGTCGAGCCCACTTGGGATTTTTTTGTGGATGCGGTAAAGGAACAATATTACCCTATTGGTAACTATGAGGACTAATACATGAGATGGACCACACTGCGGAAAGAGAGGGGCCAAGCATTTCTAGAGTTCACCAATACTTTCCATACCTTGCGCACCAAGCTGGGTATCAAGGACTTTGAATGACATTTAGTTCTAAAATACCACGGGGCTCTACACAGATACATCCAAACTGAAATGGATTTTTTGGACATCTCATCACTCGGTTCTTCTTATCGATATGTTGTTAAAATCGAGCAGAAGTTTAAGCGCCAAAACAAACGGGAGTTCGGATCTACAAATCCGCAACAACCAAAGTATGAGAAAGACGACCCTAACAAACAACTTCCTGAAAACCAATCTAAGCCACAGGAAAAGAAGGGTCACGGAAAGACGAAGAAGGACACTGGAAAATGGTGTGATTTCCACAAAATCCCTTGGCACAACACCGATGAATGTCCATTAAAATAGTCATTGGTGGCCAAGATCAAGGGCAAGGAGCTGAACCCTAATTCATAATCTCATTCTAAAAATACTGGTAAAAGACAGATTATCGACGCAGACCCCACTGCTATTGTCGTGACCGCAACAATTCAACCAGAAGAACCAACAGATCCTGAAGAGGGGGGGAGCCTTTTTCATTCACAGATGTGGTTGAAGGGGACCCCGCTGCATTTATTTTTGATAGCGGAAGCCAGAATAACCTCATCTCAGCAGAGGTCGTCAAACAGTTGGGATTGTCAACAACACCACACCTGCACCATACAACATCGGGTGGCTTCGCCAAGGACGAGATCTTCGTGTCATCCAACAATGTCGATTGTCATACGACATCTAGCCCTTCAAGGATGAAGTATTATGTGATGTTTCCCCATTGGATGTCTGTGATGTTTTGTTGGGCCAGCCATATATGTGGAAGCACCATGTTATTTATGAGTCTCAACCCCGTAGTGTCATTGTTACTCTAGGTGGTCATCTCTACAGAATACCAGAGGTAGTTCCAACTATTGTCCCACCTAAATAGTGTCGCAAGGTAGTATCTCATACTACAAAATTCGGCTTCTTCATAATCTGTTCAAAAGTGGAACATAAGGATACTGCAACCACTACAGCTTTGACCCAAGCACCTTCTATCCAACAGAAGCAGGTTGACAAGATTGCAGCAAAACACAAAGATTCCTTCTGCACACAGTCATCTCAGATAGCCCGACTGGTTGAACAGAGTCAATCCTGCCAACAACAGTTTCGTGACAACCTTCAACAAATCGAGGAGCGCGACATCTCCAGCAAGGAAAGCAGCTCACCAAGATTCAGATTCAACAAACGCTTCCCTCTCTCCCCCGAGAACTCAACGCAATGGAGACCATTGCTTCCTAAGGGAGGATTGATCCAGGTGGATATCAGCGGCCACCCACCTTTTCCAACTGACTAAAAATAGTTTTCTGGCAATTTTGGTAATTTGTTATTTTTAGCAGTTTTTCGGGTCCTGAACTTCTGGAGCCATTTTGAGGCCCTAAACGACGTTTTTTTGGGAAAACGGGGAGCAACATGGACGTTCCTTCAATGTTGCTCACACAAAAGTTGTAGTCAAATAGATCTTTCTAACGGTGTATCGAGTGCCCCAAATGGAGATCATATGTAAAAGTTACGCCCCCGGGAAGTTGACGTATCAACTACCTCCATTGGGGCCCACAAATCTTTTGGCTTTTCATCTTCTGAGGTTAGGGTTTTGGATTTTCCTTATGTTAAAAAGGCCCTAAGAGCCTCATTGTAATAATCATCTTCTTGTGAATGCGAGTAGCTGTTACATCTCTTCTCAGAGATAAGTTGCCACCATTCTAGCGAGTCTTTCACTCTGTATTTTTACAGTCTATGTACATTTATTTAATTAATAGAAATCATGTATTACTATATATCTGTGAATCTTGTTATATTTCTGATATATCTCAGTTATATTGTTGTCTCTCTTGCAATATCTCTGAATATTTTTGTGTTATATCTCTGCTCTCATTTCATGCTGAAAATAATCTGGATCATATATGCTATATATGATATATAAGTGTTGTATTCTTTGTAGGTAGACTATGCAAAAAGGCACAATCCCTTCAACATCGGTGGTTTGGGGGGGGGCGGGGGGGAGGTGTCAGGGAGGGGAGGTAGCCCCTCTGGAGTTTGAGGGCTTGCCCTAAAAAAAATGGTATGGTTTTGGTCCACCTTTATGTTTTTTTAGCTAATTATTTCAGCCAATGGTTTCAACCCATTATAATTTAATCTTAGACAAGGACTTAGGGTTGTAATCTAATCTTGGATAATGAACTAGGGATAAATAGTGATGTTGATTACCTATATATTGTACTATGAACAATTAAGTAAATATAATCATAAATAGATATATGCAACTTTGAGTCTATTAATTTCTCGATTAAGGGTTTCCAGGGTAAATCTCTTGTATATCGTGTGTGTCATTATTTTGTTCTATTTTTAGATTATGTTAGCATATCTTCTCTCATATAAACCTGTCAAACTCTTCACTCTAACAAAAATCCCAAAATGATATTAATTCTTCTCAAGGAAAAGTTTAAATCTTTAAGGTTACCATTAAATGGATTTTGTATGCTCTAATGTTAAGGCCACCCAATTTTACTCAGATTTGCACCTTTAAATTTTGGTGGCATGACCCCTTACCTACACCCCCTTTGAAATTATGGTTAGTTGAACCCCACCCCTCCCACTATGTATACACCTAGTTTATTTAAAAAAAAAAAAACCTATCACCCTCTTAATACCATCCAATATAATGAATTAATATAATATTGATTTCCATGTGAATCCTTCGTGAGATAATGAAGGTGACCATGATTTTCTTAGGATAATCAAGGGTGCATGTTCTCGATTTAATTGGAAGGAAAGGTGTTAATGTAATTGATTAAGTGCATATCTACCCAAAACTTCAAAAGTTTTTTTTCCAAAATGTGGCATTGGTTAGTGTTATTTTTAAAAATATGTATGGAGGTGAAGTTGTGAATACAAATGACTTGCACATAGGGATGGAATTCCATAAAGGCAAATGAGATGTAAGACATTTTTTTCTCCCTAATTTTGCCAATTGTTAGCAAAATCAAACTAATTAGAATAACATGTGTGGGATTACGATCAAATGCATATATATTAGTTATGGTTAATCATAAAAAAAATGTTGTGTTTTCTGTTATATATCAGTATTGATCCATCTTAACTCTGGTTCTACATCAAATTTTTCAAGTACAAATTCTTCCTCTTTAACTCTTTTTAGAACAAATGATTAGAGCTCACATATACAATTTTCATTTACTTAAATTTTTATTATTATTATTTAAAAGTAATACGTGTGAATAAGTTCCGCCTTAAATTTAGTTACATAATCACATGTCAACCTAATAATAATAGGTTGTAGAATGAACCTATAGACACAATAAGATTGTCCAAAACGTCTACATTATATTAATAAATATAAATTAAATTAAAAAATATATTATATATATAAGATTGTCCAAAATGTGTACATTATATTAATAAATATAAATTAAATTAAAAAAATATATGTTATATTAATAAATTAAAATATAAAAAAAAAATTATATAATATCTAATTTTAAAAAATTGACTAATGTTTTTTTTAAATTAATATATTTTAATAAACATTATACAATCATTAATATATCTAAAACAAATTAACTTGAATTTTTTTAAAGTAGAATATTTGAAAACTTAACCATTAATTTTGTATATATTAAAATGTCATTTGTTTAATAATAGAGAAAATATAATATTTTTTTCTCTATTAATGTTCCTACTCTCATATTTTGTAGGTTAAAGATTTTAAGAAATGATGATTTTTTAGGGGGATATTTTTCCAAATCTGGGAAGAAATTGTTGGGTTCGTAGATTTGAGTGATTATTTCTGTAAAATTCGAATGCCCTGAAAGTTTTTCAGCAGGCTGAATCTATTTCTGTATTCAAAAATGGATTTTAAAGAACAAAAAATAGTGATTCGTATAAATTTATATCACCAAATTCCAACCAAAAAATTCATTTTGTAGAACAGTTAACCAACCACCAGTTATACTTAGTTAACGTTAACCTTCTATAACCTTCTATGGGATTTTTCCGTTAGGCTCTGCAAATCTCCACACAACGGGATGTTTAATACTAATCCTGTTCTCATAATTTACCTCTGCCTGCCAGTCAAGAAGCGGAATCATTTCAATTCCATTCGTAAAAATAGAGAACATGGCAGAGCGGCAGTACATTTCATACAAGTTCAGAGACTGGCAAAACTTCCGACATATACAAATTCCAGTAAAGGATGAAGAAGCCGGTATGCTGTTGGGTGATCTCAAAGAGGAAATCATAAAGGACCGTCATCTTAACGAGCCCAAATTCAAGGTCACCGATTATGGAACCAACCGAGGTGTCATGCACACCAAATTCCAGATCCTTCAAAAACTCATACACAAATTTAGTAACAAAACAAAACCATACATATATGTATAACAATGCATGTGAAAATTGACATGAAAATCTTGTTATCAGTTGGTTAATCAAGGTCGTGGGTTTTTTTGTATGCAGAGTATGAGGAGGAAGACAAGATAGCGGCGTGTACAAAAGTTCTGGTAGAGTTGGTGTTTGAGGAAGATTTTATTGAAATTGATGAGAGCCTGACTCTTCCATCATTAGGAAAAGAGGATAATTCTCCTGCTGTAAGCGTGAGCTCCAGTCAAAGTTCTGTTTCACCTACAGGTAGGTGATCTTATCTGTTTTTTTTTAATTGGGGAATCGATAATTCGCAGTTTTCGTATTCGTTTCGCGTGACACATGGTCGATATCCGTCGGTTACTTTTATAATCCCAGGTGCGCCACATATTTCACAAGTATGGAGCACAAGTAAAGTTAGAACTTGAAACGTATTTTACATATTTCCTTCCATTTACACGGCACATGCCAATGGGTCTACACCCTTGCAGGATCCTATCTGTTTTTTTTACTCACCTTAGTATTTTTATTTTTTTTTCTAAACGAAAAACTATTTGTTCCATTGATCAATGTAGCAAGCTCTTTGGCAGTAGTGACTTTTACTGTACTGAAACTCGACCATAGTATGAAATTGGAACAAGTATGGTCAGTTTACTTTGGACTGTCTTTGATGATATACCACATGTATTTGATACTCGTCAACCCATAAACTCAACAAACAGCCCAGGCGAAAATTCTTCTAAAATTTTGAACAAAATGCATATTTTCGTATCTATCAGATATATACCTTCATAATGGAGCTGTATTGGAGTTTTATGTTACATATTTTTTCCATACTGAATAATATTTGAATCCATATTCGTATTTGAGTTTTGCTGCTATGGTTCCTTTGTCATTTCAATGTTATTCCCTTGATATATTCACACCTAGTGGCACACAATCCTCCTCCATTCTTGATGCAGATTAAATTTAGTACACCATTAATCTGCTCAGGTTCCATTGTCATTTCAGAGTTATTCCCTTCATATATTTTCACCTAGTGGCACACAATCCTCCATTCCTGATGCAGATTAAATTTAGTACAACATTAATCTGCTCGCCTAAATTGTTTTTCTTCTCTAAATAGCTTGGTCCTTTTGGAACTTTCTTAATTCTGTTAACAAGGCAATTTAGGGTTGTATTTCACTGTTTGGTCGTACAATCCTTGGGTTTCTATCCAATATTTGCCAATAAATTTGCACATCACATCCTAAAATGAGAGCTAATAAATCCAAAATCAATTTCTTTCACTTGGAAGTGGAAGAAATTTAAAAGATAAGCAAAATGTATTCATTTATTCCTTTCTGGAAAAGTCTGTATGTACAACAAAAACAAAGCATCTCCTTTTTCTGTTCTCTACCTCTATGTTCTTACCAAAAGTTTAACCATATGTTTTATAAAAGAGGAAGAACAAACACATCCTAATTTTTCTGGCCTAATGGAGCATTGGGCGGGGAATCTCTCCCCAAAAAAACCCCAAATGAAAGCAATCCATTCCTGCAAAAACTGAATTAGTGAATGGGCCTGAAAAGTCCCCCTAAATTTATGTGTTTGCATTAAAAGACAATGTCATGGGATTTAAAGATTCCTCCAACATCTTTGTTTATGTGGCAGGCCACCTAGGCTACTTGCATCATTCTCCCCTTGCCTAAAAAAATTCTGAACCTCCCGGTTCAGAGTTATTCGGTGTATCTATACCACTGTACTCAACCAGTTCATTTTACATTAGCGGTACTCTTGCATCATACCATCATTCTCCTCCACTTCAAAAGGCTGGCACTTTTATTCAGATGCAACGTCCATTCCTCTCCCTTCATTAATTTTCATTTCTTAGTTTCAAACACCCACATTCAATTCTTCCATCTCTCCACATACTGCAAATACCCATCCTTGGACTTACTGCTTCCACGATCAATTTGGTAAATTCTGCCAGGTTCAGGCAGAAACTACACGCTGCTGCAATCTTTGCCTCCACTCTTATCCCAACACCTATGTAACTACTCAACCAAGAATCCTCAAAATGAACAAAAAATTCAGTAAAACTCACCATGCCAAAGAAAAATATCACCTCAGTCTTTACTGCAATCTTCGGTGTAATCTTCCACTTCACACTACTTTTACTCTGCTCAGCCATCCAAGGCTGTAATCTTCCACTTTGCACTACTTTCATCTCTGCTTATCCATCGAAGGATGTTTGCTGTAATCTCCCACTTCACACTACTCTCAACTCTGCTCATCCATCCAAGAATCTTTCTTTCCACTTAATCTATCAAATCTTGATGAAAGTTTTTCATTAAAATTCACCAAATCAATGCCAATCCTTAACTCATTCACAATTAGAGGAATAATACTTGCATTTCTTGCATCCACATTCATAACAGACATATTATAAATGGTATTCTCTGCTAGAATTTTCCTCTGAGCAACTCCACAACTACCAGCACTATTTCATCTTGATGAACAAAGCCACTTACATGTGGTATTATTGTTGCCATATCCATGGGAAAAAGTCCATTTCCCGTTTCTTCTTAAATCTCCACGCTGTCATAGTGTAATCATCCACATTTAACAAATGAACCAGGTACCAACTCGAGTTTTCCCAATCTCTTCTTTCATCCTATTCTTTATGTTTATGCAACAAGGAGTGGTTTTTCCTCTAACTCCCAGGTCAGGGACTTTTCACTTTCATGCATACCTCCAATGGCACATTCCACCTCATCTTCAATTTTACCTCATGCATGCAACCGTTTTCATGCTTATCTTTCACTTCGCCATCAATTTTCAGTGGAGTATTCTCTTCTCTCATTTCCAATTTCTCCTCTTTGTTTTCAACTTCTCCAAGAATGCATTCAATTGTGCATGCTCCTTCTTTATCGCTGTGCACTCTTTTTCAAGTGCATCACCCACTTCTGGGTAACAATTCACTTTTACAATATCCATTTCAAATGGACTAATTGACTCAAAAATCATTGCTGCACTATTTTCAGGATGCAAATCCTTTTTAGTCACCTTCTCTTCAACATTAACAAACAGCTGGTTTTCATCTTTCATCATAACAGGTTCATCCTATACTCTCTTCCCACTGGTTTCCACACTTTCATGCTTACTAATACTTCTGCATTCTAAGGCATTTTAACAATGACTGTTGCTGATCTTCTCTTCTTCCATCTTTGCAAGCTTCTTTGATGATTTCTTTGGTGCGGTTAATCTTTCTGACCACTCCAACATCTACACTGGCCTTGTTATGCACCTCACTTTCTTAACTCATTCAACCTTTTGCATCAATCTAACCATTTTGGCCAATCCAACTCCCTTTCACTTTTTGAACCATGCACCGTTTGATCCAAAAGTATCGTGGAAATGGAATGGCAAGGCATACGTAATTGTGGAAAATTGAACTTTAACACAAAGGGAGATCGCAAATTTTGGAATCAGGATTGATCGTACCCAAATACAAACGTATGAGGTTGCAACCGACGAAATGCAACTGTAGAGGCACTTATGATGGTTTCCCACTGTAACCACATCAACTCTTCCTCTCACTTTAGGCTAGTTCTTTTTTGTTTAAACAGGGAAACCCTAGAAAAGAATACGATGCCCTTTAGAAATAAAGGATGGTGGACTACCAGGACTAGTGTCTATCCATTTGGGTGATGGATTCAAGATCAAAGAGCAAGAAGGTTTGAATATTATGATAAGACGTAATTAAGCCATTCATTGATGCTCTATAATTAGTCTAAAACAGATTTTTAGGTTATGCAAAAATAACACTCTGTAACTATGAATTGTCAATTGGGTATGTTATTGCTCAGTTTGTAGTTTAGGTCTTATGGCTAAAGGATAAGGGTCAAACTGGCGTAACAGGGACCTACCCCACCCAATGTCACCACAATGGGGAGGTCCTTTCTATTTAGGGTGGCTAAGCCCAAGGGAGACGTCCCTGGCAATCTGGGGTTTTGAAAGGAAAAGGCTCAAAGGCTTAAGGCTAGTTTCCCCTTCACAGATCGCCGCCAAGAAGATAGTCAAATGAAGAATAACCACAGGGAAGGCACCTGCTTACGAGACAAGACAACAATAAAACTAATACATGCAATAATGGTTAGTACTTCATAGACCAATGACTATCTTAGTTTTAATGTATATAAGCATTATATAGCAGTAAACATTGACGAAGTCAATGTTTGCAATAATAACAATGGCATATAATATTACTTGTCAATGAACACTGGAATAATATAGCATCTAATGAAAATAATCAATCTTTGAATTAATCAATGCATTAAATATCATTAATTGCTCATATATAAGAAGTCGTTGCGTCAATATCC
The DNA here is from genome assembly GCA_009831015.1 of Picea engelmannii. NCBI lineage: Eukaryota > Viridiplantae > Streptophyta > Pinopsida > Pinales > Pinaceae > Picea > Picea engelmannii. The sequence continues at coordinate 36,857 of ML805178.1, read as the reverse complement.
TAGAGGTGACGTCAGCTTCTTTTAGGGTTAGTGTAATAGACAAAGAAAGCCAACGTTTTGCAAATTAGCCAATGAAAATTACCAATATATCAATGTCTATCGTTGGATGACCAAGCCACAGTATTTTCTATCAACAAAAGCTTAATAAAGGCATGACGTCATCATTTTCTGCTATGTTAGAAGACATTAGGGTTAGTTAGGGTTTCAGATTTGAGAGTTTTGAAAGATTGTTTTTGCACAACAAGCTCAACATTGGAGAGAAAAACCAGTGCCTTAGGGTATTATGGAGTCAAAAATAAGGGCAAGATCTCAGGAGGATCAAAATCTAAAGACTAGAGAGTTAGGTTCTATGGTGCTGCAATGGCAGGGCCCTAGAATCAAAACCCTAAGGGAAGGAGGCTCATTCCGGTGTTGCTTAAGCAAGGCCTCATGCTCCTTCCTCTTTCTTTAAATATTCTTGGCAAAACGGCTAGCTTTGAAACACAAGTCTAAGGGAGAAAAGTGTTGCAGGAGCAAGGCTCTTCAAACCCTAGAAGGTTAAAACCCTAGGTGTAGAATCAACTAGGCCTAGGACGTCTCCTCTCTTCAACTTATATTTAAATGCTAATTCAGAAAAAGGATGATTAGTGTAGCAACGTCTAGGCTATATCTTCCTTAATCAATGGCTAAAACAAGTTTCTCTAGCATGGGGACATATAGAAAGGACCTACTTGTGTGCTTGCTACCTAGGGTTTCAAGATTAAGCAATATAATAGCAATGTAATAGCAAATGTAAGAGATTAAACCTACAACCATTCATTCAAGAAGTTTTGCATGAAAAATACACTTACAAATCATGAAGAATGCTCATCAAACCCTAGTTGTAAACCTTTCAATGAGAGAAACACCATAAAAATGCCAAGAAGAATCCTCCACAAGAGTTGCGCCTCACTTCCAAGAGCAAAATACCAAAACAAAAGACTAAAAGTAGATCTCTCACAAGAGAGTGAGTTATGTTATGTTTAAAATGAGAGGCAACGTCCTCTATTTATACCAATCAATGACCTTTTAATTAAATTTTAGGTCATCAAAACAGCCGACAAGGCTGACTACCAATTTTACACTGTTTTTACATTAATTGGCAGAAAAATGTCATAAAATTAGCTAAAAGAGGGACATCAAGCCCTCATGAGGGAGACGTTGTCCCTTTTTGGGCAAGCATAGCATCCAGAAAACCAAACGTTGGCCCTTCTAGGGCTCCTCCAAGCTGCCACACATTCCAAATGACCTCAGCACCCTGCCACATGCTCCAGACAACGTCCATCTCTCTCAGGTGACGTCCTGTCTATCAGAAGCAAACGTCCCATCTACAGTGGGTGATTCCCCCTAGGTCGGGCTCTGCCAAAGTGTCCTGGGTGGAACGTCCTTCTTTCTTCTCGTGCTATGGCTCATCACAACGTTGCCATGTCTTTGCCATCCCAGCAACCATTTGATGGGCTCTTCAGCCCCATGGAGGTCCGAGCTAATCATATCCCCATGTGTACCGATCCACTGGTACCTGTCCGTCGGGTATGGTCCTACACATCAAAGGCTACGCCCTCTATGGGCTCATCAGTCCTCGGGATCATAGCAATGTCAATCATATTTCATCATTAAATTTATCAAATACATGCATAAAATCCCTAGCATATCCTCTAAGATCTCAAAGACATTACACATATCTACTATATAAAGTTGAAGAAACAAATAGAATAACCTATTGGGCTAATATCCACAAGAAAATGAAAGTTCCCACAGAGTATCATTCAAGCCATGTTCATGAAGTGATATGGTCTGGGGATGTCCAGTCACAGTAAGACCAGGGGTAGGTGTTGTCCATGGGTGCCTTTGTAGGAGGTGAGTTGTACCTGTCATGGATGCACTTTTTCCAAGCACCTTTATTGCCTTTATTTATTTATTGCTTTTCTTTCTTTTTACTTCAAGGTCTGACCAGAGGAAACTGCCTTGGCATGGTGACCAGAGCTGACAGTGTTACCCACTGGTATTTTCACAGAAATGATAAGGCTGGCTCGTGATGAGACCCCCTTTCCCTTGGCCATGCAACCAAAGGTCATTGCCCTGGCGTGGTGACCAGAAGATGGAAATGTCATACTGCTAGATACCTATGAACATAATGGGTCGGCTCGTGATGAGACCTCCCATCCTCTTGGTTAGATCTTGTTTTATTATTTTTTCTTAGGGTCCCTTTTGTTTCTTACTGAGAGGCCTTTTATCGCCTTCTCGGGGATCCCTAGGCAAGGCATCTCTAGGTTTCATTTCCTATCGATTTTATCTTTTACCAGCTACTTTTACCCCCTGGGCCTTTATCCCCTTCTTCCCACAGGACAAAGTGTAACCCTCAAGGGTCATCCTAATGGTCAGACTAGGGGGATGGGATGGATGTATGGGAGATAAGATGTAAAATGATAGAATGGTGGGAGCGGACGATGGCTCTGCACATCCCCCCTAGTGGCTAACCAAAACCCATGAATACAAGCTTGCTAGGTCACCCCGTTAATCCCCCCAACAATGGTCAAGTGGATTAGTGTAAGATCCAAGCAATCATCAGAAATGTAAGGAACCTGATGCATATATAAGAAGGTTATAACGATCAAACATGACACATACCATGATACCTTGGACCAATTACCTCATGGAGAAAGAGTCTCCTCTGATGCAAGTCCAAGCTGATGGTGATGGAAGTTGTTGCTGCTGACAGGACAAGTCTTACGAAGAAGAAGAAGGATGGGCCCTCCAGGGTCATGCTCAGGTCAATCCTGCTCTCGGTACTCCATGTCTAGGACCTGTGGGCCTCGAGACATGATCTCCTAGTTATCCCTAGAGATCAGGGATAACAGGGTCTAAACTAAGTAGTTGTGTGATGAGTATTATACTCCCCACCCAAGTTTCCCGTGAGTGACATGAAAAATCTTCGAGCTTCTAGAGAAATGAATTGTCAATTGGGTCTAAACTAAGTAGTTGTGTGATGAGTATTATACTCCCCACCCAAGTTTCCCATGAGTGACATGACAAATCTTCGAACTTCTAGAGAAATGAATTGTCAATTGGGTCTAAACTAAGTAGTTGTGTGATGAGTATTATACTCCCCACCCAAGTTTCCCATGGGTGACATGACAAATATTCGAGCTTCTAGAGAATCCAGTTTACCCTGGGTACCATCCTCAGAATGAGGGGAAGTGCTCGGTGGATTTCTCTAGGAAATCCATTAGATGGAAAAAAAAACCATGAATAAATAAAGAAATAGCCTCAACATGAAATGAAAGACGAAGTAGACACTACCCTGGGTACCATCCTCAGAGTGAGGCCTGGGTACCATCCCCGGAATGAGGGGAAGTGCTCAGTGGATTTCCTAGAAAAAATGCAACCATGAATAAATAAAGAAATAGCCTCAACATGAAATGCAAGATGAAGTAGATAATACGCCGGGTACCATCCTCGAAATGAGGCTTGGGTACCATCCTCAAAATGAGCCATCCTCCGAATGAGGGGAAGTGCTCGGTGGATTTCTCTAGGAAATCCATTAGATGGAAAGAAAAGTGCAACCATGAATAAATAAAGAAATAGCCTTAGCATGAAATGAAAGATCCATCCTCAGAATTAGGCCTGAGTACCATCCTCCGAATGAGGGGAAGTGCTCGGTGGATTTCTCTAGGAAATCCATTAGATGGAAAGAAAAGTTCAACCATTGATCCAGGGGATCAAATTTTGCTCAAAAATTCAAAGTTCTCGGAATCACTTCAAATCGAACGGGATCGTAGGCCTCGTCGTTACGAACCCAATGCAACTCGTTTGGGTTCAAACAGACGTCGGGAGCGAGAGATATCGCGTTCTGTTCAAAATGACAAACAGGCAAAAAAAGGGATGTTGACTGTACAGTCCGTACAGTCTGTACGGTTGCTGACGTGGTAGTATGTACAACACGTGGCAGGGATGAGTGGCAGACAGTTGGCAGATGTGGACGAATGACATTGCAACACGTGGTAGTATTTGGTTGGTTGTACGGTGCCACGTAGCCCAGTCATGGGCTGCCACGTGGCACCTTGTTATTGGTTGTTTGTATTAAACTTTATTGGAGTCCACCGGATTCGAACCCATGACCTCCACCCACATGTATAACCTTTGCAAAGTCTGCATTGCCAACGCGCCCCACCATATGCCTTGTTATATGTATGGTTTTAAATAATTTTAAGTTTGAATTGTTTATGTATTGGCGCGGGGGTCCGGGCTGGGGCTTAGCCCCAGCCCCCGAACGCATACATTGTTGTAATATGACCACGTGTTATGCCATATATGCGTGCACGTGATTTGGTTTGTATTGTGGTTCAAACGGTTACCAAACCAACGACCCGCCATTTGTCACGACCACACTCGTCCTAAAAGTTTGAGCCTGTTTGCGTTTGCGCGTGGTCACATGGGCCACATGACCTCGCCCTTGACGGTTAGGGGCTAGGTGTGCCCGTAACCATCCTACAGTTTGCACGGTTTACGTGGTTGCATCCGGTGCTGATTTTTAACACTGAAATATGCGTGTGGGCTAGGTTGAGCCAACAAGGGTGCAATTTGTAGAAGCAGAGACAGTGAGTTTGAAGGGGGACTTCCAGGAAGCCTATCTTCTTCAATTTTTGGCCAAATGAGGTGTCGAAAAAGCCTAGCTAGGGGTTTTTGGATGTTCTGGAGCCATTGGAGCCATCTATTTGGAATTTTGAGCATTGTAAAGTACATTTTTTATCACTTTGAGCAAATAATACAAATGATCCATTGGAAGTTGGACCAGGAGATGTAGCCCAAGAGAGGGGTGAACTCCTTTATCATTTGTTGTGTTATGTGTTTTATGTTCATTGTTTATTGTTGTTGTTTATATGCATCTTTGATGAGTGATTCTATTAAATTTGTGCTGCAAAGTTGATCCATTTGCATTTTAACACATGAATTAAATCTTGCAAATAATTTCAAGAATACAAGTCTTCTTCATTTTTAGATCAAGTTGGTATTAGAGCATAGGTTTTTGAAGACTTGATTATTTGCAAGTGCTTTGTTTTCTGATGCTCACAAGGTTGAAACTCACAAGAGGAGAAGGTCAACTTGTAGAGCCAAGTTCTCATCCTTCAAGGAGGAAGCTTATATCATCACCGCAA
>ML805178.1:0-10239 GCA_009831015.1 Picea engelmannii | reverse complement strand
GTTCCATCAGAGGCACTTTGGCGGAGCCCGACCTAGGGGGAATGACCCCTTTCCAGTTGGAACATTGGCCTTGGAAGGCTCAGGATGCCCCCATCCTCACCATGATGTCATCCAACTTCATGGACATTCATGGAGGCGGACTGGGCAGCAGTGGCACGTGTGGCATGTTGGAGAGGCCCCAAAGGGGCTAACGTTTTACTCCTAGATGTCTCATCTGCCCTAAAAGGGGCTAGCACCTCCTTTGAAGGGGATTTTACCTTTTTATTAGCTTAGTTAGGGTTTTGATTTGACAATTTAATGTAAAAAATAGTATTATGGCCTTATCGTCCTTTTTATGACCTGAAATTTAATTAAGGTCATTAATACAGTATATATTGAGGAGTTTTAGCCTCATTTTTCACATAATACATCACTCACTCATTAGTGAGGTCTGATTTTAGCGCCCTACTTGGGCAATTTTGTTGGTTTAGTGAGGAGCACTTGTTGAAGGAAGGCATTTCATGGCATTTTTTGGCATTTCTCTTGAAGGAAGGTTTACAACTAGGGTTTGCATGCTATTTCATGGTGATATGTAAGTGTTTTTTCTGCAAAAATTCTTGATTGAATGGTTGTATTCTTATATTCTTGCATATGTTTATAATTTGTTGATCAAAAACCCTAGGTGACAAGTACACAAGTAGGTCCTTGTTTCATGTCCCCTGAAAGAGAATTTTTCAGCCATTGAAGAAGGAAGAAAGAGCCTAGCCATAGCTACAGTCTTATTGCTTCTTCTCCCTGAGCTAGTTGTACTTTCAAAAGTCAAGAAGGAGGAGACGTCCCAGGCCTAGGTTATCTACACCTAGGGCCGTCCTTCTTCCAAGGTTTAGTGATAGAGCCTTGTTGTTGCAACACTCTCCCTCACTAAAATCTCTTGTCTTGATTTATCTTTCCTGCTAGAATTTTTGCCAAGTTAACCTAAGGAAGGAGGAGAGAGCATGAGGCCTTGCTTTAGCAACACCAGAGTGAGCCTCTCTCCCCTACGGTTTTGATTCTGAAGCCTTGCCATAGCAACACTTCAGAGCTCTTCCCTCCAGTCCTTTGCCATCTTCCTTTAACCCTTGCGTCCTCTATTAAATTGACTCCATAAGCCCAAAGGCACTAATCTTAGACCTCCATCATTGAAGTGAAAGTGATCAAACAAACTCTCAAACTTTTTGCTATATTGAAACCCTAACTAACTGTTAACCCTAGGAATGACGTCACCCTTGGTTATTTCATCTTGACGCAGCAACGTTTTGTTTTATAAGCAATTAAATGATGTTTAAAGAATTTATTGAATGAGGGATTGATTGGATACATTGATTGCTACATCATATTGATATTTATTGGTGGAGTGATATTATTTCATTGTTGTATTAACAAACATTGACTTCGTCAATATTTATTGTTATAATTTCTTATATATTGATATCAGATAGTCTTATGAAGTACTAACCCTTTGAATCATAGCTTGCATATATTGGTTTGATGTTGCTTTGTTCCGGGCAGGTGTTCTTCTTTGGGCCTTCACTTCATTATTGGTTGTTTTAGCCAGGACTATCTGTTTTGGTGGTGACCTATGAAGGGGGAACTTTACTTTCGACTTTTAAACTTTTAACTCTTCAAAACGCCAGGTTACCAGGGACGTCTCCCCTGGGCCTAACCTCCCTAAAGATAAAGAACCTCCCCATCATGGTGACATTGGGTGGGATAGGTTCATGTTACGCCAGTTTAGCCTTCTATCTTACAGCCATTTAACCTAGCTACAAATTGTGCGATAACAGTAACAACTGACATTTTATTATGGTTGGTTCTTGTGTGACAACCATGAATATAAAGAATATTGGTTCTTGTGTTAACAACATTTATTTCTTTATTTTTTCTCTTGTTGTTATGATAATAATTTACCCATATTCTTACTGGAAAAGATAATCTATCAATGTGCATAAGGAAACATCACTGAGTATAAGAAATCTCTTTTTCATATTTGTGAATCATGCCAATATGTATATCAATTCTTATGAAGCAAAGTGCAACAGAGTATCGTTGGAAAAGAAATGTTGGTAAAAGGTAAATGAGATGAAAAATGGAATGATGGTAGTGGAAAAATGGAGTGGTGATAGTGAATAAAGTCCCCTACCCCCCAACTGATTTGGTTGCATGTCTGTATGCAACTTGGCATGGGTCATAGAAGTGAAAAGGAAAGAGAGCATGGTGAGGGATTTTTCCAACTCATTCATTACTAGTAGTTGAGGAATTACATGATTAAAGTTTAGAAAATAACATACCTCCACTTACCCAAAATGTTGATGAACTATGCAATAGGAATATGGATGGTGCGGCTACTAGAGCATGGAATATGTCACTGTTGCGGGATCATGAAAATGTAACTATGAATGTTGTAGTTGCAACTGTTGGATCAGAGAATGTGAAGTGGAGGAATCTGAACTGTTGTTGATGAATCATGGGAAAGAGGAAGTATGAAGGTGGAACTGTGGTACTCTCATATAACTGAAAAATACTGTTGCAATTGTCGATGGAGTCATGAAAAAGAGTATAGTCTTCACCCGCTACTAAACCCAATGGTACAATTCTAGCCATGTGAATGAATGTGTCGATGTCGAGCATGAAGACAAGTCATTGGATTACAGACCATTGATGCATGTCGTTAATCAATGTGAGGCAAACTCACCATTGATGTCAATGAGTGCAAGGTACTCGAGTACATATCGTGAAGTGTGAATAGATTTTTTTATGTCAAGCCACTTGCAAGAGCTAACGATCAAGGGACAGTGATGTATTCCCATGATTGTTAGCACGAGAACTTGCCATTAAGGCATGCAAGCCTACAAACTCAAAAGGAACTCTAGTCTATATCCCAGATAAGGTGTTGAGGTCAATGGGGCAAGACTTGTTGAAAGGTGGGCCTTAAGGAATCCCACATCAGTCAATGCGAGTTTTGATAAAACTATTGGTAGGACTATAGGAAAGATCTCAGTAGCAACAGTGTTTATGGCAAGGCAATGTAGTCATGGAAAGGGAGCTGGATAGTTTTATTAACAAGGAAAAATGAACTGAAAAAAGATAAAGAGATGTATGTGACTCAGAAAGATAGGTGTGTGTGAAGTCATGAAGGATAATTCAATGGAATATGGGCTTCAACACAGGGATGACCAATCTGCTCTGAAGGAGAAATGAGAAGAAATAATTCATGACGCAAAATGGTTTTATGAATGGTCGTTGTGTAAAAACAAACACCATGATGTGTAGAATGAGAATCAGCTCCTTCAAGCTTGCAACAAGCATGCTTTTCATGAAAATATTTGTGATCTCTGAAAATCATTTCAGCATGAAACGTAATTGTGTCTGAAACCTGAAAAATGTGAGTACTAATCCTACAAGCAAACTTGTGAGAAGTTCGAAAAAAACATATCATGCAGAAATAAGTACGAATGCGGTAAAATAAAATGTGTGTTGTACATGTTTCCATTGCACTCTTGTTTCGTCGTATTGCAGCTTGAAGTGATTTAAGAAAAACAAATCATCGTAAAGCGTAAAAAAACATGTTTGGAGATTATTGTTTTCAGGAATGATGAAAACATCCATTTGCAATTTTATTTGTTTTGTTGTTTTGATTTTTAAGTTTTAAGAGTTTTTATTTTTATATTTTTTATTTTATAATTTGTTTTCAATTTTTATTTTTATTTTGGTTTTATTATTATTATATATAATAAAACAAAACAAATAAAATAAAATTCTTTTTATTCTTATAAAAAAAAAATTATAATAAGACAAAACAATTAAAAGAAAATTATATGAACGGGACATGAAGATTATGAACCACATAAAAAAGCCTTGAAAAGTGAGCTATGAACGATTATGAACACTGCAACTTTCGTCCTCGGAAGAGAATATGCTAAAGCATAATTACAAAGTATATAGTTTATTTCATCAAGTTCGGCTAGATTCGAACCGGTGTTAATACTGAAGAAGACCTTCATCCGTCCTTCTCATTATAATATTCGTCTTCGTGGACTCAAATAGCATTTTGTCGGAATAGCTATTAGGAAAATACACCTTAAGTCAAGTAACTTAAGTCTGTCCAGACAGAGAAAATATTTGAAGGGAATAAATAAGAGGTTGACCCAAAAAAGAAGGTTCTTACACATTTGGTCTTTATAAGGTGTGTAAGGTAAAAAGGCCTTCCTTTATTCTCCTATCTAGATTTGATCTTTGTTGTTGCCCCTCTGTTTAAAAGGAATAGGGAGAGGGTGCAGCACAGTCAGAGTGTATTCTGCTGCAAAGTGTACTAGAAACATGTGCCCTGGGTCCCGAAGGTCACCGAATGAGCGCACATATATAGTGCCAAGGAGAAATAATTACTCTCTCTGGAGCTCAATACAAAAACTTACCATTCCTCCCCTTCGAAGAGAACAGTGTATGTACAAAGTGTATCCAACATTCACTATTAATGAGTTGTGTCCAGGGCCCCGAAGGTCGTTGAATTAAACATGGAAGTGAAATTCAATGTACCAGATCCACAACAAGCATATCTCAATCAATCGGGCATTGATAACACTTAGGATATGTCTTCCCTCATGGAAAACTCATAACCCCATTGTCGATCAAAATCCCACGCGCATTTTGTTAGAAACACACTCGGAGACTTACAAGTAGAATATGGCTTCCAAATTTTGGGAGTGCCTCAAACCTAATTTTAGATATGACGTGGAGGTTGTTGGTCTGGAAATAATATCGCCAATATAATAAATGAAAATCATCGTTGATTTCAGACCATTATTACAAAACAAAATTGCCAGATAATTTTACATAGATAACACCAATCAAAGTTAGAATCACAATTGTGATTATCCCATCTTCAAAATCCAGATGTACTGGCTTGGAACTATAGACGTGAGCCACTTGAATAAAATCTAATAACCAAATATATACCCATGCCTTATATCCAATGTCAAGCAAGAAAACTTGAAAAAGGTAGAAACCTTTCCAATATAGTCACTATGGGATGGGTAAAATTATAGTTTTATCTCCTTCAAAGAATTGCATCTGATTAAATATGGAAGAAATGGATTGGCAAGAAGATTGTTGCAAATCAAATTGATACAAAATCAAACGTAAATGGGATTTAGTCTTGCAACCTCCGACAGAAAAATGTCTTTGTTCAATTGAATGTACAAGTGGATCCCATATCGAAGATACAAGGAGATAAATATTGAGAGAAAAAATTGCGTTAAATAATTACTATCGTTGCAATCATACAGGTCAGAATGAATCTAAAAATGGATCTGCTCACCTCGTCACTCCTTCTCAACATGCACTTACCTGCCCATTCCTTTAGCCAGTTATTCCAGCAAAGTCGTTGAAGCATGCGCCTTTATCCCATCTAGATCTGCCATTGTATCTGCCAAGCAACCTCAATGTGTACCAGTCACTAGACAGGAACATTCCAGTTTGAACAAGCAATTCCAACAACCATCACACCCGACCCAACCACTGTGCATCATAGATGTCATTTTGTGCCATCACTAGTCATCACCAGCATCAAAGGTCGCAGTTTTTGCACTATCAGTGGTTGGAGTTAACCAAATATATGATCCACCAGCTTCAATAAGTTGTTTACCTTGATTTTTCATCAATGAATGTACCAGGTAGACAAAAGAAATTTTACCCCATCCACAAAGCAGCGTTAAAGAAAACATTGGGCACAGAGGTAGAGGCAATTAATCATGCAGTGAACCTCATGAATGTGGGGGCTCCACCCCTTGCACGAGATATGGGAAATATTTGGCTTGATATAATAGATTCGGCTCTCATGAAATTGCAAATTGTTGATGTTGTTTATTTGTTCGATCAAGCTTATGCGATGGTTTCTGTGCATTTAAAATTCATGACATTTTGTTTGTTTGCAGGGTTATTTCCAGGCATCTACAGGATAAGGGGCGAGGGAAAAAACATGGTGTTGCTTCCACGCAAACCAAAAATAAACCAGGTCGAAGGTCAAAAACAAGATTGGATCTTGGGAGGGTTGTTGCATGAGAGTTATGTGTAATTGTTTATGTCACCTTCATTGACTAGTTATGGGCCTCTTATCTTGCATAAATTGCAGACCTTCTTATTCATTTATTACTTTTTTCTAACGTACTTACTATTTTATTGTTTTGATTTGCAGACGGAAGGATGCGTAAATTTTTATTTATGTTTATTTTTTCTATTATGTTTTCAAAGAAATAAAAATTGATTTTGCAAACTCATTAAAAATTTGTGAGCAAATGGAAACAAATTGTAGACGAAAAATAGATTAGGCAATTTTTTCATCGTCAATCAATTAATCTTCCTGAAATCAATCAGTCATCCTACTTTTTGATCCTCACGATCGGACAAAGTGTGGAGGATAGCATAATTATAATGGCAGTTGTTTCGTTCAAATGAACGACACTACCTGCAAAGGGAACAACAATTGTAACAAGGGAATGACAGTCGTTACATTGGACCAAACTAATGTTCTATTAATTGAGTTGCAGTACTTGCCCAACTATTTAATTTGTCAATCTGAGGTTCGTAGACTTACGAAGCACATGAAAAGTATATGCAGGATTGAAGCTAATTTAACTTAATCTAATGTCGAAGCTACAACTAGAATTAAATCATTAATCTAATGCATGATGCTTAAACACGCGACTTGGAATTGAATTGCTACAACACATGACTGAAATGAAATTGTTGAAATCAAATTAATATAGGAATGGAAAAATGCATGAAGGAAAAGCAATACAACATGTGAAGAGCAACAAGACGACACATGTGAGCTCACACTAACAGTAAATCAATCTCAATTACATCACAATGATCAAATGACAAAATAATGAATTTAGGAAGCTAATCCAAGAAATGACTAATTACTTTCTCCATCTAATGACCACTCCCTCATGAAGAGAGAGTACTCTCTTTTATACAAGAAATCTTTGAAAAGAAGATAACCATCTCATAATTACATATCCACTTTTCTCTCAACTAATTTCCCATTATTACAAAATATAATCCCTTCAAATCCTCACACATATTTCTCATATATCTTGGATAAGATATGTTATCCATTCCCCGTGATCTTCTCCTTGAAATAGGCTTGAATTATCTCCTCAAATATTGAAAAGGGGGAGGAAGTATTCGAGAAGTCTTTTTGAATTAATCCTTCAGATATTCCTACACATTACAAAACTCACACATTTTTTAGATATATATGAAAACATGTCGATTTTCTAATATTTAATCACAAATTCCTTTTTAATACTAAAATGAATAAAGTGGAAAATAATAATATGAAACCCAAATATATTTATGAAAATGATATCATGAAAGGTTAATGGGGCGATGAAATGTGAAGAATGATGAAGGGAAAGGTGGATGAAAATATGACATTTCTGAGTCCCAACAATGGTGTTGTGGTCTGAGCTCTTCTGTCATAACTTTGAAGTATTGTTTACTATTTAACTTATTAACAAGAAAATGGATGGGATGCTAAACAAGATTCATTGTCTGGACACTATACTGATCTTAGGTCTTCACCATGGTTGAGTGTGGAAGGTTCATGTGGAGCTGTGAATTCCATAGCTCCACATGAACCTTCCAAACTCTATTTTTGTAAGGACCTAAGATCAGTAGTTTCCAAATGAAACTTTTTTAGCATCCCAACCATTTACTCATTAAAAAGTTAAATAGTAAAAAATACTTCAAAGTTATAACACAAGAGCTCAGATCACCAAATAAAACCATCTTACACMTSCACATAAGTTAWTAATGCARYAKCTAAAAACCATCAMYAAATACAATATYGRYCAATCAAAGAATCCTTCAAGATTWSCWAATKAKARSYTMTMATTWGSWAATCTTGAAGGATTCTTTGATTGRYCRATATTGTATTTRKTGATGGTTTTTAGATGTTGCATTATTAACTTATGTGGAGGTGTAAGATGGTATTGTGGTATGAGATCTTCTGTTATAACTTTAAAGTATTGTTCACTATTTAACTTATTAACAAGTAAATGGTTGGGATGCTAAACATGATTCATTGTCTAGAAATTGTACTGATATTAGGTCTTTACAATGGTGGAGTGTGGAAGTTTCATGTGGAGTTGTGAATTCCAAAGCCCCACATGAACCTTCCAAACTCTACCTTGGTAAAGACCTAAGATCAATAGTGTCCAAAAAATGAATCGTGTTTAGCATCCCATCCATTTACTCATTAAAAAGTTAAATAGTAAACAATACTTCAACGTTATAACATAAGATCTCATACCACAACACCATCTTATACATGCACATAAGTTAATAATGCAACAGCTAAAAACCATCACCAAATACAATATTGGTCAATCAAAGAATACTTCAAGATTACCTCATGAGAAGTTGTAATTTACAAATTTGAAGGATTCTTTGATTGACCAATATTTTATTTGGTGATGGTTTTTAGTTGTTGCATTATTAACTTATGTGGACGTGTAAGCTGTTGTTGTGGTCTGAGTTATTATGTTATAACTTTGAAGTATTGTTTACTATTTAATTTATTAACGAGTAAATGGCTAGGATGCTAAAAACTATTCATTGTCTGGAGACTGTACTGATCTTAGGTCTTTACCATGGTGAAGTGTGGAAGGTTCATGTGGATTTGTGGGTTCATGTGGAGCTGTGAATTCCATAGCTCCACATGAACCTTCCAAACTCTACCTTGGTAAATACCTAAGATTAGTAGTGTCCAGAGAATGAATCCTATTTAGAAACCCATCTATTTACTCATTAAAAAGTTAAATAGTAAAAAATAATTCAAATTTATAACAAAAGAGCTCATACCACAACACCATCTTACACATGCACATAAGTTAATAATGCAACAGCTAAAAACCATCACCAAATACAATATTGGTCAATCAAAGAATCCTTCAAGATTACCTAATGAGAAGCTGTATTTTGCAAATTTGAAGGATTCTTTGATTGACCAATATTGTATTTGGCGATGGTTTTTAGTTGTTACATTATTAACTTATGTGGACGTGTAAGATGGTGTTATGTTCTAAGATCTTGTGTTATAACTTTGAAGTATTGTTTACTATTTAACTTATTAAGGAGTAAATGGTTGGGATGCTAAATATGATTCATTGTCTCGACATTGTACTAATATTAGGTCTTTACCATGGTGGAGTGTGGAAGGTTCATGTGGAGATGTGAATTCCATAGCTCCATATGAACCTTACAAACTCTTCCTTGGCAAGGACCTAAGATCAGTAGTGTCGAGACAATCAATCATGTTTAGCATCCCAACAATTTACTCGTTAAAAAGTTAAATAGTAAACAATACTTCAAAGTTATAAAACAAGAGCTCATACCACAACACCATATTACACATGCACATAAGTTAATAATTCAACAAATAAAAACCTTCACCAGATACAATATTGGTCAATCAAAGAATCCTTCAAGATTACCTAATGAGTAGCTGTAATTTGCAAATTTGAAAGATTATTTAATTGAAAAATATTGTATTTGGTGATGGTTTTTAGTTGTTGCATTATTAACTTATGTGGAGGTGTAAGATGGAGTTTTGGTCTGATCTCTTCTATTATAAGTTTGAAGTATTATTTACTATTTAACTTATTAACGAGTAAATGGTTGGGATGCTCAAGAGGATTCATTCTCTGGACATTTTATTGATCTTAGGTATTTACCATGGTGGAGTGTGGAAGGTTCATGTGGAGATGTAAAATCCATAGCTCCACATGAACCTTCCAAACTCTACCTTGGTAAATACCTAAGATCAGTAGTGTTCAGAAAATGAATCTTGTTTAGCATCCCAGCCATTTACTCATTAAAAAGTTAAATAGTAAACAATACTTCAAATTTATAACTGAAAAGGTCAGACCACAAAACCATCTTACACATGCACATAAGTTAATAATGAAGTAACTAAAAACCATCACCAAATACAATATTGATCAATCAAAGAATCCTTAAAGATTCCCTTATGAGAAGTTGTAATTTGCAGATTTGAATGATTCTTTGATGAACCGATTGTTGGAAATATGCCTACAACAGAGATGACACAGATGATCAAGGCGCAGATGATCAAGGTTGGCGCAGATGATCAAGGTTGTCATTGATGGCAATCGATTGTTTATGAAGAACAGATGCTGAAACATGCTGCAACACAAA
>ML805177.1:85944-111222 GCA_009831015.1 Picea engelmannii | reverse complement strand
TCTCAACTATAGTCATCAACTTGTCATGTGTACCTTTGAATCTTGATTAATCAAACCTGGAGCCTTGTCCTTAGGAATGAGTGCTTTCTTTTCTTTCGAGTTTCCCTCACTCAAGATGAAGAGTGCTTTCTTCAACCTGTCTTCTGTACTAAGACAATACATTATCTTGATAGAAGGTTGGGTTAGAGGATAAGCTCTATGATCTCAACTTTTAATCCATCTAATACCTTAACTCAGAAAAGGTTAGAATGATGTTCATAGCTACAATATGCAACATTGATCAATATAACAAATGGATGCATATTAGAATAATCACACATGGGTTGCATCATTCCTCTAAATTTGTTGGATCTTGAGATCCTTTTGGATCTATGGCAAGAGATCCCTTCTCTTGCAAATACTCTTTAAAGTTTAACCATTTAAACATATGTGAGTACATACCTCTGATAGCATTTGCTGGTAGTGGCTTCATCTGGCACCAACAGTAATCATTACCAACTCTTAAGAACTTCAAGAGTGACTGCAACTGGTACTACGACTGCAACTGCAACTGATACTACAACCGGTTCTGAGACTGCAACTTAGGGTTTTATGAGGAAACCCTAATTTTTCAAACTTAAAAATTTGAAATTCTAATCCAGGGGATAGATGCACTGAGTTGAGGCAAGTAAGCCGGTGCAGTACAATTTTTGAAAATCCAACTTTTATCCCCTCAAACTTGATCTGCGGATTTCTGGACTGGTGCTTCTATTTTTCTGGTACTTTTGGTACTTTGGTACTTTTGGTACTTCTGGTACTCTAGTTTTCTAGTACTTTGTGAAACTAGGGTTTCACTTTCCAGGAGATCTAGCCACTGAAAAGGTGCGCTAAAGGTTCCAAAATGATCCTTGAGGGAGGGCCCACTTTTCTAGATGTTTTTAGTGTTGAAATACCTCACCAACAAAAATCCCTAATTTGCATGTATGACAACACTGGCATTTTTCACTTTTCTCTTGTGAAAGATACTCTCTTCAACTTGGCTCTGGTACCATGTTAATGTTTAATCCATTATTATAGTTCTTTTCATTTCAATGAATAACAAAAAGATAAGATAAGATCACTGAGAAATACATAATCACAAGAGACACATCATTTATACTGGGAACCCCTCATGGGGTAGAAAACCCAAAAAAACTTCCTTAATATAGATAGCCAATACAATTCCAAGAGATAACTCAAACAAGTACATAAAGTCCTCTCCTAAAGATGCACCTCTCTCTCTCTCTCTCTCTCTCTCTCTCTCTTCTCTAGCTATAGCTCTGAAACTTGTCTCTCAAATGAACAAGTGAGTGTGTGTCTAAGTGAGGTGCTAGCCTCTTTATTTATATAAGACTGGCATGTGTGGGAGTGTCCTTTCACTGGAAGGCATGACTTCTTCTCCTGGGTGGTTATAACCACATTTATTATATTCCGGGGCCTCTTTGATATATTATGGGGTTGAATTCTCTTTCTGCCTATTACAGTTACATTATGACTAATCTACAAAAGGGGATTTGGTCCTTTTACAATAGCCAACATGTTCAATCCACAATGGGGATTGATCCAATGAATAATATATCAACTAGTAATAAGAATACACTTTGTAGTTACATTATTTCAACACTACCCCTTAACAATAAGGGTATTCTATAGTATCATCAGACGAGAGAGAGGCCTTTATCATCAACAACATCAGGAGGACAACATCATCAATATCATCTTGGAACACTGACTGACATATCTATAAATCATCAAAAGTTTTCTTCATCGGCAACAACGTCATTCTCAAAGGAAATCAATCATCATCTGCATCAATATGTATTAGTATAAAACTAATGCATCATCATCATCACAGGACGAGGTTGTCTCATCATAATACAGGACTAGATTTACGTCACATTTTTAAGCTGGGAGCTCAGTACTCGTCTTTCTTTACGTCACAACAATCAAGCTGGGAGAAAAATAATAGACTTGATTTACGTCACAACTTCTCAAGCTGGAAGAACATTACTAGTCTCATCTCTACGTCTTGTTTTATGTCACAACACTCAAGCTGGAAGCAAGATACTAGACCGGATTTACCTCACAACCTCTCAAGCTGGAAGCACAGTACTAGTCTCATCTCAATGTCTTTATTTATGTCACAACACTTAAGCCGAAAGAAATATACTAGACTGGCTTTATGTCACAGCTTCTCAAGATGGAAGCATAGTACTAGTCTCCTCTCAACTTCTTTCCTTATGTCACAACCATCAGGTTGGAAGCAAGATACTAGATTGGATTTATGTCACAGCTGTCAAGCTAGAAGCACAACACTAGTCTCATCACATATTCTTGCTTTATGTCACAACCATTAGGTTGGAAGAAAGATACTAGACTAGATTTACATCATAGCTTTCAAGTTGGAAGCACAGTACTAGTCTCATCACATCTTCTTTCTTTACGTCACAACCATCAGGTTGGAAGCAATATACTAGGATGGATTTACATCACAACTTTCAAGCCGGAAGTACAATACTACTCTCATCACATATTCTTGCTTTACGTTACAACCATCAGGTTGGAAGCAAGACATGTCTCATCACAACAACTACTCCCCCTTTTGAGGAAGGTCCTTTCAGACTATTCCAAGCTTATCTCAAAAGTGCTCAAAATTTACATGATATAGAGGCTTGGTCAACACATCAACAACTTCTTCATCTGTGTACCCACTCAATGTGAAATCATGATCTCCATCATAATTAAGACCACAATCTAATGTACCCTTAAGGTACCTCATCACATGTTTTGCAGCCACAAGGTGAACATGTTTGGGTTCTACTAGAAACTGACTGAAGGTGTTCATGGTGTAAATGTGTTGAACCTGCATAGAATAAATCTAGCTAAACAATAATACACACATTTGCAGAGAGATTTGGAAAAAAAAGAAGAAGGAGAGAAAGAATGGAAAGAATTCTCATTAACCATTATGAATAATGAATAATTTACACATGATATACTCTGTATAACTCAATGAGTTCGACTTGAGTTGAAACAAGTCACCATAGTGGTGGTATAGAGTGATATGGACACACACCAGTAGTTATGAGAGTGAACTTCCACCTATTCTAGTGTCTCAGGCATTTATGGGAGTGAACTGCCACTTAGTTGAGGTAACTAGTCAACTAGTCTTCAGTTAACTGACTGAACAGAAAGTAGTGAGGAGTTAAATCAAGGAATCAAGGATAATGCACCACTTTGGTGATGATACCAAGGCAAGGTCGAATTAGCATGATGATGATCCCAATGTTGCATGGTGATGATCCCAATGCAACATCTACACTCAAATCAACTAGTCAAACTGAACTGTGAACTGAAAGAGAATATTCTCCAGGTGGAGTATTCTCTGCTAAAATATAGGAGACTGGATAATGAATAATTATGACTAATAAAGAAATAAAAAACTTAGGAAAAGGAAATCCTAGCTGTGTGTGAAGTAACTCCAACACCCCCCCTGAACATCACTATGCTGAAAATAAAGATTGGGCCTCAGCAACAAGGCCATGTTAGGTACCCAAGTTAAAAAGATACACTAAAAATAAAGTGTGGAAAGAGGGAAAACCTCATGGGGAACCCCCCCCTCAAGGTACAATGTATGTAAAAAGAAGAACTACAGTTGCTAGGAAACTGTGTCTTTCACTCCAAGACGACCTCGCAGAGAATGGAATTTCTGCTCAGTGAAGGTCTTGGTGAAAATGTCGGTCGTCTGTTATGTTGAAGGACATAACTGTAAGTCGATGATCCCCTCATGTACTATGTCCTGGATGCAGTGCATGTGGATCTCAATGTTCTTGGTCTCCTGCCTTTGAACTGGATCTCTACAGAATTTCAGAGTGCTCTGGTTGTCACACTAGATGACAATGGGCTGATGAAACTGAATGCCCAAATCAGTGAGAAAATGTTGTAGCCACATAGCCTAAATGGTTATGTTAACTACCCATCTGTACTCTTCCTTGGCTGAAGATAGAGCAATGGCAGCTTGCTTATTGCTAAACCAACAGATAGGCTCGGAACAAATACTGAGTGAGTAACCAAATGTTGACTTGCGATCAATGCTATCACCAGCCCAATCAGAATCAGTAAACCCAATGAGATCTAATGTAGAGTCTACTGCATAATGAATCCCAAAGATGATGGTGCCATGTATGTATTGAAGGATATGCTTTGTAGCTTTCCAATGTAGCTCATGTGGCTCCTGCATGAACCTGGAAACTGCGCCAACTGCATATGAGAGGTCAGGTCTGGAGTGTGTGAGATACAACAAGCTCCCCACTAGCTTTCTGTACAGTGTGCTATCAACCAGTGGAGTCTCCCCGCCATCCTCAAGTTTGACTCCTGATAGGAAAGGAGTCAGAGAAGACTTGCAGTCTGTCATGTGAAATCTCTCAATGAGATCTCGTGCATAATTGGCTTGAGACAGTTTGATGCTTGATGCATCCTAACTAATCTCAAGTCCAAGGAAGAAGTGTAGTGGACCCATGTCCATTATCAAAAACCTGTCATGAAGAATCCTCTTGACTGCAACTATCGCTGAAGTCGAGCAACTGGTGATCAATAAATCATCGACATACATGACTAAAAGTAGAAGTGAATCAACCGTCTTGAGCATGTATACAATTGGGTCTGATTTACAATCTACAAAGTTCTGTGACAACAGGTAGGATTCCATCTTGGCATACCATGCCCTCGGAGCCTACTTGAGGCCATAAAATGATTTCTTTAGTTGATAAACCAAATATGAGTCTTGCATAAATCCCTGGGGCTGCTCCATGTAGATCTCCTCAGAGAGATCACCATGAAGAAATGCATTCTTCACATCCATATGATGGACTTCCCATCCCTTGGCTACCGCAATGGCAAGTGTTAATCGTATGGAATCCATCTTTGCTACTGGAGCGAAGGTCTCATCATAGTCAATACCATGAACCTGCTGAAAGCCTTTGGTGACAATACTAACTTTGTATCTACTGATATGTCCCTCCTCTACGCTCTTGTTCTTGTAGACCCATTTGCATCTGACAATTTTCCTCCCATATGGAAGGGGAACCATATCCCAAGTCCGGTTCTCGAGGAGGGAGTTGTACTCCTCTTGCATGGTGGATTCCCAAAAGGGATTTCTAGCAGCCTCGCCATAAGACTATGGATCTGAAGACTGAACCAAGAAAAGATTCCTGGAAGGCAATGGTTTAGTGGCAGTGATTGCAATAGGAGGCTCCTTGAAATCAGATCGATTCCTCCTAGTATTGGATATATCACCAACAAGATCCCCTGCATCCTGAAGAGTAGTTTGTGCCCACTTGGGCCTCTGCTCTAGCTTTGCGACTGCATCTAGATGCTCCGACTCTACATTTGACTGCATTGACTCTAAATCTAAATCATTGGAGTCCTCTAAATCAGAAATCTCATATGAAGAAGAGTCAGCATGTGCATGCTCATCTTCTCGGATAGGTGGAAGAGTGAAGGTGTCTGCATGCGACTGCTGAGGTACATGCAAGACACTTTCCTCAAATTGGACACTACGCTCAATGATGAGCCAGTCTAAGGAAATATCAATAAGTGGATATCCCTTCGCACCATCGGGGTATCCAACAAAAATGCACTCAGTTCTCTATGGATCAAGTGCCTTCCTCTTTTTAGAGGGAATCCGAGCCCATGCACATGAACCAAAAATGTGAAAGTGGGACACTTCTGGTTTGAGGCCACTCCAAGCCTCATAGGGGGTCTTATCCTTGACAGATCTATGAGGAGATCTGTTTTGGATGTATGTTGTGCATTTAAGTGCTTCAGCCCATAGTTTCTGTGGTAGTGAATTTACATGCAACATGCAAGATGCCATCTCCTTTAGAGATCTGTTTTTCCACTTGGTAGCTCTATTTTGTTTCGGAGTGTAGGGAATTGTATGTTGCAACTGAATCCCTGCCTCATGGAAAATATTATGAATATCATGATTCACATACTCTCCCTCATTATCAGTTCGGAGGACTTTGATCTTCTTTCCAGACTGTGTTTCAACCAAAGCTTTGAAATCTTTGAGGTGTTGAAAGACCTTGGATTTTTTCCTGAGAAAGTAGATCCAAGTAAAACGTGAGAACTCATCAACAAAAATGAGAACAAACCTCTCTTTGTTGATTGATGGATGTGGAAAAGGACCCATGAGGTCACTGTGGATCATATCTAAAGGTACGGAAGTTCATTGAGACTTTCCTTTGACAAACTTCTCTTGAGGGTGTTTTCTGAGAACACATCCCTCACATACTCCCTTGGAGAAGAGGATGTCTGGTAGACCATCAACTAATATGTTCTTGCTAAGATGTTGCATGTATATGAAATTCAAATGTCCAAACCTTTCATGCCATATCCTACTACTTTCATCAGCATGAGTAAGCAATAAAGCAGAACCAGGTTCAATGAATTCAGAAAATGGATACAATCTAGACTGATGATTTACCTCACCGGTAGCAACCCTAGAGTTGGTTATGAATAATGAATAATTTACACATGATATACTCTGTATAACTCAATGATTTTGACTTGAGGTGAACCAAGTTTCCATAGTGGTGGTCTAGAGTGATATGGACACACACCAGTAGTTACGGGAGTGAACTGTGACCTAGTTGAGTTAACTAGTCAACTAGTCTTCAGTTAACTGACTGAACAGAAAGTAGTGAGGAGTTAACTCAAGGAATAAAGGCTAATGCACCACTTTGGTGATGATACCAAGGCAAGGTCTAATTAGCATGGTGATGATCCTAATGTTTCATGGTGATGATCCCAATGCAACATCTAAACTCAACTCAACTAGTCAAACTGAAGTGTGAATTGAAAGAGAATATTCTCGAGGTGGAATATTCTCTCCTAAATATAGGAGACTGGATAATGACTAATTATGACTAATAAACAAATAAAAACCTTAGGAAAAAGAAATCCGAGGTGTGTGTCAAGTAACTCCAACACACGAAAAAACAAATGTCTGGTCTAGTGTTCGTTAGGTACATCAACGATCCAATAATCTGTCTATACATTGTGGCATCAATCAATTTTGACGAAGTATCGACCAACAGTTTCAACTTTGTTTCCATGGGTGTATTCATTGGTTTCCACTCTAACATGTCGAATCTCTTCAATATTTTGACTGCATACTTCCCTTGGTTAAGGAAGATCCTCTTTGGACTCTGCCATACCTCAAGACCTAAGAAATAGTTCATTAGGCCAAGGTATTTAATCTCAAATTATGAAGTGACTCTATTCTTACATTCAGTGATGATATTTTCTTCTCTAGTTAATAATAAGTCATCCACATACAGTAATAGTATTACTTGCTCATTGTTCATAACCTTGAAGTAGAGGTTGGAATATTCTTTACTCTTGGTAAAGCCCAAGCTCGTCAGAAAGATATCTATCCAGCCATAGAAAGCTCTAGGAGCTTGCTTCAATCTATACAAGGCTTTCCTCAACTTGCCAACATGAGACTTCCTGTTTTCAACTTCAAATCCTTGAGGTTTATCTATATACACTTCCTCGTCTATAACACCATTTAGGAAAGTTGTCTTTGTGTCCATCTGGTGTAACTTCCACTTCATCTTAGCTGAAAGGTCTATGATGGTTCTTATCGAAGTGTATCTGGATATAGGAGAAAATTTCTCTTCATAGTCAATGCATTCCTTTTGATAAAATCCACGAGCGACAAATCTTGCTTTATATTTCTCAATACTTCCATTGACAGAATGTTGTGTTTTGAAGAGCCATTTGGAATATACCATGTCCTTACTCTTCAGTCTGGGAACTATTTCCCATATATCATTCTTTATTATGGATTGGTATTCCTCTGTCATGGCATCTCACCATTCTTTCTTCTGAATGGATTCTTCAAAGAACGTAGGATCCTTCTCTAGGAGATCACACATCAAATTCATATAACTGGAGAATGGCTTAGGTCTCTCCACCTGTCTCATGGTTCCTTTGAGAACACCATATTTCTCTCCATCTTGAATGAGCTCTCTAGCCCAAGAAGGATTTCTTTTATGGAAGATCATCATCTGAGGCGATTCTTGAAAGTCTACTATGTTATGATATTCTAGAATTTCCTCATCAAGGGAAGTTATGACTTCCCTCACTGGTTCTATAGCTTTGGGAATCTCCCTCACTGATTCTGCAATTCTAGGGATTATGGGTTCCTCTTCATATACTTCTTCAAGATGACATATTCTTGATTTCTTGAGTGTTGCATCTTCATCGAAGGTCACATCCCTGTTGATATCAATGTGATGGTGACCTGGTATATAAATTCTGAAGGCCTTGGAGACCTCACAGTATCCCACAAATATTCCCTTCTTTCTTCAGGGTTCCAGCTTGTTCCTTTTCTCTTTCGGTATATGTATAAATACTGGGTAGCCAAATATTTTGAGATCACTTACCTCTGGCTTCTTTCCGATGAACATATTTTCCGGGGTCTTGAACCCAAGTGCACTATGGGCCAATCGGTTTTTCACATATACAGCTATAATTGTTGCTTCTGTGCATAACCACATAGGAATATCTTGATCATGGATCATAGTCTTCACCGCTTCCATTATCGTTTTCTTCTTTCTTTCAGCTACACCATTTTGTTGAGGATTATAGGGAGTAGTGAGTTCCCTCTTGATCCCAACATATTTGCAGAATCTCACGAACTCTTTTGAGGTGTATTATCCTCCATCATCTAACCTGAGTATCTTGATCTTTCTTTCAAAAAGATTCTCTATCAAGGCTTTGAATTCCTTGAACTTGCTGAACACTTCATCTTTAGATTTCAAAAAATACAACCAGGTCTTACGAGAATAATCATCAATGAATGATACATAGTATGCATACCCACTCATGGAGGACGATGGCATTGGTCCACACACATTTGAATGAATGAGTTCTAGGACTCCTTCTACTTTGATGTCTTTCTTCAGAAAAGGGTTCTTGATGTTATTCCCTTGTGCACATCCATTGCATACGCCTTCATGGTCAACCTTGAGTTATGGTAAATCTGTGACTTCTTTGCATATGTATGGTAGCACCTTGTAGTTAATGTGAGCTAATCTTCTATGCCAAAGTTCACATGGATTCTCAATGGCGTGGGTCATGGAAGCTTCTGACTGACCCTTTATCTTATGCAAGCGACCTTCTTCTTTTCCAATGATGATTTCTTCATTTATGGTCTCTCCTTTAGCACGTTGCCTTCTGCAACCTTCACTATAGCTTCCTCAGGGTTATTACCTATGACCTAGAGCAAGGTAAACAAAACAACAAGCAAGAATAATATCCTTTTAATAATATAAAGTAATATCACAAACAATCATCACAGTAGCTCCTTTAGAGCTATCACTTGTAATTTGTCTGAAGAAAAGATTAAAGGTATAGAATACAATATGAAATGAGGTCAATACTCTTATAGTGTTGTGATCAAACATTCCCCCATGGAAACCTAGAAATAACACACGAGATTCTTCCTAGAGGAGGTGTTAATTGTATCATAAAAATGATTACGTTAATAATTTACCTCTATATTATCACATTCTATTAAGTATGATACTTTTCAAAGACTGATATCTCAACTATATTCATCAACTTGTCATGTGTACCTTTGAATCTTGATTAATAAAACCTGGAGCATTGTCCTCGGGAATGAGTGCTTTCTTTTCTTCCGAGTCTCCTTCACTCAAGATGATGAATGATTTCTTCTACCTGTCTTATGTACTAAGACAATACATTATCTTGACAGAAGGTTTGGTTAGAGGATAATCTCTATCATCTCAATTTTTAATCCATCTAATACCTTGACTTAGAAAAGGTTAGAATGATGGTCATAGCTACAACATGCAACATTGATCAATATAAAAAATGGATGCATATCATAATAATCACACCTGGGTTGCATCATTCCTCTAAATGTGTTGGATCTTGAGATCATTTTGGATCTATGGCAAGAGATCCCTTCTCATGCAAATACTCTTTAAATTTTAACCATTTAAACATATGTGAGTACATACCTCTGATAAAATTTGTAGGTAGTGGATTCATTTGGCAGCAACGATAATCATTACCAACTCTTAAGAACTTCAAGAGTGACTGCAACTGGTACTAGGGCTACAACTACAATTGATACTACAACTACAACTAGTTCTGAGACTGCAACTGCAACATAGGGTTTTATGAGGAAACCTTAATTTTTCAAACTTCAAAATTTGAAATTCTGATCTAGGGGATAGATGCACTGAGTTGAGGAGAGTAAGTTGGTGCAGTTAGATTTTTGAAAATCCAAATTTTATTCCCTCAAACTTGATCTACAGATTTCTGGACTGGTTCTTCTGGTTTTCTGGTACTTCTGGTACTCTGGTGCTTCTAGTACTTCTGGTACTTCTGGTACTCTATTTTTCTAGTACTTTGTGAAATTAGCATTTCACTTTCCAGGAGATCTAGCCACTAAAAAGGTGCTTTGAAGGTGCCAAAATGATCCTTGAGGGAGTGCGCACTTTTCTAGATGGTGTTAGGGATGAAGTACCTCACCAACAAAAAACCCTAATTTAAATGTATGACAACATTGACGTTTTTCACTTTTCTCTGGTGAAAGATGCTCTCTTCAGCTTGGCTTTGATAGCATGTTAATGTTTAAGCCATTATTATAGTTATTTTCATTTCAATGAATAACAAAAGCATAAGATAAGATCACTGATAAATACATAATCACAAGAGACACACCATTTATCCTGGGAAACCCTCATGGGGTAGAAAACCCAACAAAACTTCCATAATATAGATAGCCAATACAATTCTAGGAGATAAATCAAACAAGTACATAAATTCCTCTCCTAAAGATGCACCTCTCTCTCTCTCTCTCTTCTCTAGCTGCAGCTCTGAAACTTGTCTCTCAAATAAACAAGTGAGTGTGTGTCTAAGTGAGGTGCTAGCCTCTTTATTTATACAAGACTGGCACATGTGGGAGTGTCCTTTCACTGGTAGGGCTGACTTCTTCTCCTGGGTGTTTATAACCACCTTTATTATATTCTGGGGCCTCTTTGATGTATTCTGGGGACGTCTTCTCTTTCTTCCTATTACAATTACATTATGACCAATCTGCAAAAGGGGATTTGGTCCTTTTACAATAGCCCACATGATCAATCCACAATGGGGACTAATCCAGTGAATAATATATCAAATAATAATAAGAATACACTTTTCAGTTACATTATTTCAACACTTCCCATTAACAATAAGGGTATTCTAGAACAACATCAGACAAGAGAGAGGCCTTTATCATCAACAACAAAAAGAGGACAACATCATCAATATCATATTGGGACATTGACTGGCATATCTATAAATCATCAGAAGTTTTCTTCATCGACAACATTGTCATTATCAAAGGAATGCTATCATCATATCCATCAATATGTATTAGTATAAAACTAATACATCATCATCATCACAACACGAGGCTAGCTCATCATAATACATGACTTGTTTTACGTCATAGTTGTTAAGATGGAAGCTCAATACTTGTCTTTCTTTACGTCAAAACAATCAAGTTGGAAGCAAGATACTAGATTGGCTTTATGTCAAAATTTCTCAAGCTAGAAGCATAGTACTAGTTTCATCTTTACGTCTTGCTTTATGTCAGAACACTCAAGATGGAAGCAATATACTAGACTAGCTTTGCGTCACAACTTCTCAAGATGGAAGCACAGTACTAGTCTCATCTCAAAGTCTTTCTTTACGTCACAACACTCAAGATGGAAGCAAGATAATAGATTGGCTTTACGTCACAACTTATCAATATGGAAGCACAATGCTAGTCTCCTCTCAACGTCTTGATTTACGTCACAACCATCAGGTTGGAAGAAAGATAATAGATTGTCTTTACGTTACGACTGTCAAGACAGAAGCACAGTACTAATCTCATCACATATTTTTTCTTTACATCACAACCATCAGGTTGGAAGGAAGATACGAGATTGGCTTTACGTCACAACTATCAAGTCGAAAGCACAATACTAGTCTCATCACATCTTCTTGCTTTACGTCACAACCATCAGTTTGGAAGAAAGATACTAGATTGGATTTATGTCACACCTGTCAAGCTGGAAGCACGGTATTAGTCTCATCACATATTCGTGCTTTACGTCACAACCATTAGGTTGGAATAAAGAGTGTCTCATCATAACAACTATTGGAGGAAGGTCATTTCAGACTATTCCAATCTTATCTCAAAAGTGTTCAAACTTTACATGATATAGAGGCTTGGTCAACACATCAACAACCTGTTCATCCGTGCTAACATACTAGAGCTTTAAGGCTCCTCTATGCACCATGTCATGGATGTAATGATAATGAATCTCTATGTGCTTTGACTTGTCATGGAATACGAGATTCTCTGTCATCTTTATGTAGCTCTGGTTTTCACATAGGATCGTGGCTGCTTCCATCTCTAGGTCAAATAGGTCGGTCAACAACTTTCGAAGCCATATAGATTCACAGCTGGCAGAACATGTAGCAATGTATTATGCTTTTGCTATGCTGAGAGCAATGTTGGATTGCTTCCTACTCTGCCACGAGATCATGGTTGATCCCAAACTGAAACAACATCCTAAAGTACTTTTTCTGTCAGAAACACTTCTTTCTCAATCTGAATTGATGTACCCACTCAATGTGAAATCATGATCTCCATCATAATTGAGACCACAATCTAATGTACCTTGAAGGTACCTCATCACATGTTTTTTAGCCACAAGGTTTACATGTTTGGGTTCTACCAGAAATTGACTCAAGGTGTTCACAGAGAAAACAATGTTTGGTCTGGTTTTCATCAGGTAGATCAGGGATCCAATAATCTATCTATACAGTGTGGTATCAATCAATTCTGACGAAGTATTGACCTACAGTTTTAGCTTCGTTTCCATGGATGTATTCATGGGCTTGCACTCTAACATGTCAAATCTCTTCAATATTTTGACTGCATACTTCCCTTGGTTAAGGAATATCCTCTCTGGACTCTACCATACCTCAAGACCTAAGAAATAGTGCATTAGGCCAATGTCTTTAATCTCAAATTCTGAAGCGAGTCTATTCTTACATTTAGTGATGAGATTTTAGTCTCCAGTTAAGAATAAGTCATCCACATATAGTAATAGTATTACTGGCTCATCGTTCTTAACCTTGAAGTAGAGGTTGGAATCTTCTTTACTCTTGGTAAAGCCCAATCTCGTTAGAAAACTATCTTCCTGGCCATACCAAGCTCTAGGAGATATGATATTTTCTATCTTCAACTTTAATTCCTTGAGGTTTTTCTATATACACTTGCTCTTTGATGACACCATTTAGGAAAGTTTTATTTACGTCCATCTGGTGTAACTTCCACTTCATCTTAGCTGGAAGGTCTATGATGGTTCTAGTCGAAGTGTATCTCGCTACAGGAGTGAATGTCTCTTCATAGTCAATGCCCTCCTT
Organism: Picea engelmannii; assembly: GCA_009831015.1. NCBI lineage: Eukaryota > Viridiplantae > Streptophyta > Pinopsida > Pinales > Pinaceae > Picea > Picea engelmannii. The sequence goes on along the minus strand of ML805177.1, from coordinate 97,695 downwards.
TTGAGAAAGTCCATGAGCGACAAATCTTGCTTTATACTTCTCAATATTTCCATAGGAAACATGTTTTATTTTGAAGAGCCATTTGGAATATACCATGTCCTTACTCTTCAGTCTGGAAACTATTTCCCATACATCACTCTTTATTATGGATTGGTATTCCTCGATCATGTCATTTGACCATTCTTTCTTCTGAATGGCTTCTTCAAAGCAGGTATGATCCTTATCTAGGAGATCACACATCAAACTCGTATAAATGGAGAATGTCGTTGGTCTCTTCACCTATCTCATGGTTCTTTCAAGAACACCATACTTCTCCCCATATTGAATGAGCTCTCTAGCCCAAGGAGGCTTTCTTTTATGGAAGATCGTCATCTGAGGTGGTTCTTGAAATTCTACTATCTCATGATCTTCTAGAATTTCCTCATCAGGGGAAGTTACGACTTCCCTCACTGGTTCTGTAGCTCTGGGAACCCGCCTCACTGATTCTGCAATTCTGGGGATTACCAGTTCCTCTTCATATACTTATTCAAGATGACATCTTCTCGATATCTTGAGCACTGCATATTCATCGAAGGTCACATCCCTGATGATATCAATGTGATGGTGTCCTGGTATATAAATTATGAAGACCTTGGAGAGCTCACAGTATCCCACAAATATTCCCTTCTTTCCTGAGGGTTCCAGCTTGTTCCTTTTCTCTTTTAGTATATGTATAAATATTGGGTAGCCAAATATTTTGAGATGACTTACCTTTGGCTTCTTTCCGATGAACATCTTTTCTGGGGTATTGAACCCAAGTGCACTATGGGACAATCATTTTTGCACATATACGACTGCCATTTATGCTTCTTCCCATAGGCACATAGGAAGATCTTGATCATGGATCATAGTCTTCACTGCTTCCATTATCATTATGTTATTTCTTTCAGCTACACTGTTTATTGAGGATTATAGTGAGTAGTGAGTTCCCTCTTGATCCCAACATCTTTGCAGAAGATCATAAACTCTTTTGAGGTGTATTCTCCTCCATTATCTGACCTGAGTATCTTGATCTTTATTTCAAAAATATTCTCTATCAAGGCTTTGAATTCCTTGAACTTGTTGAACACTTCATCTTTAGATTTCAAAAAATACAACCAAGTCTTACGAGAATAATAATCAATGAATGATACATAGGATACATACCCACTCATGGAGGATGATGGCATTGGGACACACACATCTGAATGAATGAGTTCTACGACTCCTTCTGCTTTGTTGCCTTTCTTCAGAAAAGGGTTCTTGATGTTCTTCCCTTGTGCATATCCATTTTATACGCTTTCATGGTCAACCTTGAGTTATGGTAAAACTGTGACCGCTTTGCATATGTATTGTAGCGCCTTGTAGTTAATGTGAGCTAATCTTCTATGCCAAATTTCACATGGATTCTCAATGGCGTGGGTCATGGCAGCTTCTGAGTGACCCTTTAGCTTAAGAAAGACACCTTCTTGTTTTCCAATGAGGATTGCTTCATTTATGGTCTCTGCTTTAGCACGTTGCCTTCTGGAACCTTCACTATAGCTTCCTCAGGGTTATTACCTATGACCTGGAGCAAGGTCAAAAAAACAACAAGCAAGAATAATATCCTTTTGATAATATAAGGCAATAGCACGCACAATCATCATGGTATCTCCTTTAGAGCTATCACTTGTAATTTGTCTGAAACAAAGAATAAAGGTACAAAATACAATACGAAATGAGTTCAATACTCTCATAGTGTTGTGATTAAACATTCCTCCATGGAAAGATAGAATTAACATAGGAGATGCTTCCTAGAGGAGGTGTTATTTGTATCAAACAAATGATTATGTTAAGCATTTACCTCTATATTCTCACATGATGTTAAGTATGATACTTTTCAAAGACTTCTATCTCAACTATAGTCATCAACTTATCATGTGTACCTTTGAATCTTGATTAATCAAACCTTAAGCCTTGTCCTCAGGATAAGCTCTATGATCTCAAATTTTAATCCATTTAATACCTTAACTCAGAAAAGGTTAGAATGATGTTCATAGCTACAATATGCAACATTGATCAATATAACAAATGAATTCATATTAGAATAATCACACATGGGTTGCATCATTCCTCTAAATTTGTTGGATCTTGAGATCCTTTTGGATCTATGGCAAGAGATCCCTTCTCCTGCAAATACTCTTTAAAGTTTAACCATTTAATCATATGTGAGTACATACCTCTGATTGCATTTGTAGGTAGTGTCTTCATCTGGTAGCAACGGTAATCATTACTACCTCTTAAGAACTTCAAGAGTGACTGCAACTAGTACTACGGCTGCAAATGCAACTGATACTACAACTACAACTAGTTCTACGACTGCAAATGCAAGTACAACTTAGGGTTTTATGAGGAAACCCTAATTTTTCAAACTTCAAAATTTGAAATTCTAATCCAGGGGATAGATGAACTGAGCTGAGGTGAGTAAGCTAGTGTAGTCAGAATTCTGAAAATCCATCTTTTATCCCATCAAACTTGATCTGTTGATTTCTGGACTGTTGTTTTTGGTTTTCTGGTACTTCTGGTACTCTGGTACTTCTGGTACTTTTGGTACTCTATTGTTCTAGTACTTTGTGAAACTAGGGTTTCACTTTCTAGGATATCTAGCCACTAAAAAGGTGTGCTGAAGGTGCCAAAATGATCCTTGAGGGAGGGCACACTTTTCTAGATGGTTTTAGGGCTGAAATGCCTCACCAAAAACAACCCTAATTTGCATGTATGACAACATTGACGTTTTTCACTTTTCTCTTGTGAAAGATGCTCTCTTCATCTTGGCTTTGATAGCATGTTAATTTTTAAGAAATTATTATAGTTATTTTCATTTCAATGAATAACAATAGCATAAGATAACATCACTGAGAAATACACAATCACAAGAGACACACCAGTTATCTTGGGAAACCCTCATGGGGTAGAAAACCCAAGAGAACTTCCTTAATATAGATAGCCAATACAATTCCAAGAGATAACTCAAACAAGTACAGAAAGTCATCTCCAAAAGAGGCTCCTCTCTCTCTCTCTTCTCCACCTTCATCTCTGAAACTTGTCTCTCAAATGAACAAGTGCGTGTGTGTCCAAATGAGGCGCTAGCCTCTTTATTTATACAAGACTAGCACGTGTGGGAGTGTCCTTTAACTGTCAGGGTCAACTTCTTCTCTTGGGTGGTTATAACCACATTTATTATATTTCGGGGCCTCTTTGATATATTCTGGGGCCAACTTCCCTTTCTGCCTATTACAATTACATTATGACCAATCCGCAAAAGGGGATTTGGTCCTTTTACAATAGCCAACATGATCAATCCACAATGTGGATTGATCCAATGAACAATATATCAAATAATAATAAGAATACACTTTGCATTTACATTATTTCAACACTCCCCCTTAACAATAAGGGTATTCTACCGCATCATCAGATGCAAGAGAGGCCTTTGTCATCAACAACATCGGGAGGAAAACATCATCAATATCATCTTGGAACACTGACTGGCATATCTATAAGTCATCAGAAGTTTTCTTCATCGGCAACAACGTCAATCTCAAAGGAATTCAACCATCATTTGCATCAATATGTATTAGTATAAAACTAATACATAATCATCATCACAACACGAAGCTAGCTCATCATAATACAAGACTAGATTTAAGTCACAACTATTAAGCTATAAGCTTAGTACTCATCTTGCTTTACGTCACAAAAATCAAGCTGGAAGCAAGATACTAGACTGGCTTTACCTTAAAACTTCTCAAGCTGGAAGCACAGTACTAGTCTCATCTCTACGTCTTGCTTTATGTCACCACACTGAAGCTGGAAGGAAGATACTAGACTAGATTTACATCACATCTTCTCAAGCTGGAAGCATAGTACTAGTCTTATCTCAACGTCTTTCTTTACGTCACAACACTCAAGCTGGAAGCAAGATACTATACTGGCTTTGTGTCACAACTTCTCAAGATGGAAGAACAGTACTAGTCTCCTCTCAATGTCTTGCTTTACGTCACAACCATCAGGTTGGAATCAAGATACTAGATTGGCTTTACGTCACACCTATCAAGCCATAAGAAGAAAACTAGTCTCATCACATATTCTTTCTTTACCTCACAACCATTAGGTTGGAAACAAGATACTAAATTGGCTTTACGTCAAAGTTGTCAAGTCAAAAGTACAATACTAGTCTCATCACATCTTCTTTCTTACGTCACAACCATCAGGTTATAAGCAAGATACTAGACTGGATTTATGTCAAGCATTCAAGTTGGAAGCACAATACTAGTCTCATCACATCTTCTTTCTTTACGTCACAACCATCAGGTTGGAAGAAAGAGATGTCTCATCACAAAAACTACTCCCCCTTTAGAGGAAGGTCCTTTCGAGCTATTCCAATATTATCTCAAAAGTGCTCAAACTTTACACGATATAGAGGCTTGGTAAACACATCAACAACCTATTCATCCGTGCTAATGTACTGGAGCTTTAGGGCTCCTCTCTGCACCAAGTCACAAATGTAATGATAACGAATCTGTATGTTCTTCAACCTATCATGGAATACAGGATTCTCTGTCATCTTTATGCAGCTCTGTTTTTCACATAGGATCATGGTTGCTTCCATCTCTTGGTTAAATAGTTTGGTCAGCAACTTTCGAAGCAATATAGCTTCGTAGTTGGCAAAACATGTAGCAATGTATTCTTCTTTCGCTGTGTTGAGAGAAATGTTGGATTGTTTCCTACTCTTCCACGAGATCATGGATAATCCCAAATTGAAACAACATCTTGAAGTTTTTTTTCTATCAGAAAAACTTCCTTCCCAATTTGAATCAGTGTACCCACTCAATGTGAAATCATGATCTCCATCATAATTGAGACCACAATCTAATGTAACCTTAAGGTACCTCGTCACATGTTTTGCAGCCACAAGGTGAACATGTTTCGGTTCTACCAGAAATTGATTCAAGGTGTTCATGGAAAAAAAAATGTTTGGTCTGGTGTTCGTCAAGTACATCAACGATCCAATAATTTGTCTATATAGTGTGGCATCAATCAATTCTGACGAAGTATCGACCAATAGTTTCAACTTTGTTTCCATGGGTGTATTCATGGGCTTGCACTCTAACATGTCGAATCTTTCCAAGATTTCGATTGCATACTTCCCTTGGTTAAGGAACATCCTCTCTGGACTCTACCATACCTCAAGACCTAAGAAATAGTGCATTAGGCCAAGGTCTTTAATCTAAAATTCCGAAGTGAGTCTATTCTTACATTCAATGATAATATTTACTTCTCTGGTTAAGAATAAGTCATCCACATACAATAATAGTATTACTGGCTAATCGTTCATAACCTTGAAGTAGAGGTTGGAATCTACTTTACTCTTGGTAAAGCCCAAGATCGTTAGAAAGCTATCTATCCAGCCATACCAAGATTTAGGAGCTTGCTTCAATCCGTACAAGGATTTCTTCAACTTGCAGACATGAGACTTCCTGTCTTCAACTTCAAATCCTTGAGGTTTCTCTATATACACTTCCTCTTCGATAACACCATTTAGTAAAGTTGTCTTTACATCCATTTGGTGTAACTTCCACTTCATCTTAGCTGCAAGGTCTATGATGGTTCTAATAAAAGTGTATCTAGCTACAAGAGCGAATGTCTCTTCATAGTCAATGCCTTCCTTGTGAGAAAAGCCATGAGCGACAAATCTTACTTTATACTTCTCAATACTTCCATAGGCATCATGTTTTATTTTGAAGAGCCATTTGGAAGATACCACGTCCTTACTCTTTGGTCTGGGAACTATTTCTCATATATCATTCATTATTATGGATTGGTATTCCACTGTCATGGCATATGACCATTCTTTCCTCTGAATGGCTTCTTCAAAGAAGGTAGGATCCTTCTCTAGGAGATCACACATCAAAGTCATATAACTAGAGAATGGCTTTGGTCTCTTAACTTGTCTCATGGTTCCTTTGGGAACACCATACTTCTCTCCATCCTGAATGAGCTCTCTAGCCCAAGAAGGCTTTATTTTATGGAATCTCATCATCTGAGGTGGTTCTTGAAATTATACTATGTCATGATCTTCTAGAAATTCCTCAACAGGGGAATTTCCAACTTCCCTTACTGGTTCTACAGCTTTGGGAACCTCCCTCATTGATTCTGCAATTCTGGAGATTACGGTTTCCTCTTCATATACTTCTTCAAGATGACATATTCTTGATTTCTTGAGTGTTTCATCTTCATCGAAGGTCACATCCTTGCTAATATCAATGTGATGGTGACCTGGTATATAAATTTTGAAGGCCTTGGAGAGCTCACAGTATCCCACAAATATTCGCTTCTTTCCTGGGGGTTCCATCTTGTTCCTTTTCTCTTTCGGTATATGTATAAATACTGGGTAGCCAAATATTTTTAGATGGCTTACCTCTGGCTTCTTTCCGATGAACATCTTTTTTGGGGTCTTGATCCCAAGTGCACTATGGGACAACCAGTTTTGCACATATATGACTGTGATTGTTGCTTATGCCCATAAGCACATAGGAATATCTTGATCATGTATCATAGTCTTCACCACTTCCATTATCATTATGTTCTTTCTTTTAGCTACACCATTTTTTGAGGATTATAGGGAGTAGTGACTTCCCTCTTGATCCCAACATCTTTGCAGAAGCTCACGAAATTTTTTGAGGTGTATTCTCCTCCATTATCTGACCTGAGTATCTTGATCTTTCTTTCAGAAAGATTCTTTATCAAGGCTTTGAATTCCTTAAACTTGTTGAACACTTCATATTTATATTTCAAAAAATACAACCTGGTCTTACAAGAATAATCATCAATGAATGATACATAGTATACATACCCACTCATGGAGGACAATGGCATTGGTCCACACACAACTGAATGAATAAGTTCTAGGAATCCTTCTTCTTTTTTGTCTTTCTTCGAAAAAGGGTTCTTGATGTTCTTCCCTTGTGCACATCCATTGCACACACCTTCATGGTCAACCTTGAGTTCTGGTAAACCTGTGACCGCTTTGCATATGCATGGTAGTGCCTTGTAGTTAATATGAACTAATATTCTATTCCAAAGTTCGCATGGATTCTCAATGGCGTGGGTCATGGCAGCTTCTGAGTGACCCTTTAGCTTATGCAAGACACCTTCTTGTTTTCCAATGATGATTTCTTCATTTATGGTCTCTCCTTTAGCACGTTTCCTTTTGCAACCTTCACTATAGCTCCCTCAAGGTTATTACCTGTGACCTAGAGCAAGGTCAACAAAGAAACAAGGAAGAATAATATCCTTTTGATAATATAAAGCAATAGCACAAACAATCATCACAATAGCTCCTTTAGAGCTATCACTTGTGATTTGTTTGAAGAAAAGATTAAAGGTACGGAATACAATACAAAATGAGGTCAATACTCCCATAGTGTTGTGATCAAACATTCCTCCATGGCAACCTGGAACTAACACACAAGATTCCTCCTAGAGGAGGTGTTAGTTCTATCAAACAAATGATTGCATTAAGCATTTACCTCTATATGCTCACATGCTATTAAGTATGATACTTTTCAAAGATTGTTATCTCAACTATAGTCATCAACTTGTCATGTGTACCTTTGAATCTTGATTAATCAAACATGGAGCCTTGTCCTCAGGAATGAGTGCTTGTTTTTCTTTCGAGTCTCCTTCACTCAAGATGACGAGTACTTTCTTCAACCTATCTTCTATACTAAGACAATACATTATCTTGACGGAAGGTTGGGTTAGAGGATAAGCTCTATGATCTCAAACTTTAATCCATCTAATACCTTAACTCAAAAAAGGTTAGAATGATGGTAATAGATACAACATGCAACATTTATCAATATAACAAAGGAATGCATATCAGAATAATCACACTTGGGTTGCATCATTCCTCTAAATGTGTTGGATCTTGAGATCCTTTTGGATCTATGGCAAGAGATCCCTTCTCCTACAAATACTCTTTAAATTTTAACCATTTAAACATATGTGAGTACATACCGCTGATATCATTTGCAGGCAGTGGCTTCATCTGGTAGAAATGGTAATCATTACCAACTCTTAAGAACTTCAAGAGTGACTACAACTGGTACTATGATTGCAACTGCAACTGATACTATAACTATTTCTGAGATTGCAACTGTAACTACAACTTAGGGTTTTATGAGGAAACCCTAATTTTTCAAACTTCAAAATTTGAAATTCTGATCCAAGGGATAGATGCACTGAGCTAATGCGCGTAAGTTGGTGCAGTCAGATTTCTGAAAATCCAACTTTTATCCCCTCAAAATTGATCTGCGGATTTTTGGACTGGTGCTTCTGGTTTTCTAGTACTTCTGGTACTTCTGGTACTCTAGTTTTCTAGTACTTTGTGAAACTAGGGTTTCACTTTCCAGGAGATCTAGCCACTGAAAAGGTGTGTTGAAGGTGCCAAAATGATCCTTGAGGGAGGACACACTTTTTAGATGGTTTTAGGGCTGAAATACCTCACCAACAAAATCCCTAATTTGCATGTATGACAACATTGACGTTTTTCACTTTTCTCTTGTGAAAGATGCTCTCTTTATCTTGGCTCTGATACCATGTTATTGTTTAAGCCATTATTATAGTTATTTTAATTTCAATGAATAACAACAGCATAAGATAAGATCACTGAGAAATACATAATCACGAGAGACACATTATTTATCCTAGGAAACCCTCATGGGGTAGAAAACCCAACAAAACTTCCTTAATATAGATAGCCAATACAATTCCAAGAGATAACTCAAACAAGAATAGAAAGTCCTCTCCTAAATATGTGCCTCTCTCTCTCTCTCTTCTGCTGTTGCAGCTCTGAAACTTGTCTCTCAAATGAATAAGTGAGTGTGTGTCTAAGTGAGGTTCTAGCCTCTTTATTTATACAAGACTGACATGTGTGGGAGTGTCCTTTCACTAGCAAGGCCGACTTCTTCTCCTGGGTGGTTATAACCACCTTTATTATATTCCGGGGCCTCTTTGATATATTCTAGGGCCAACTTCTCTTTCTGCCTATCACAATTACATTATGACCAATCCTCAAAAGGGGATTTGGTCCTTTTACAATAGCCAACATGATCAATCCATAATGAGGATTGATCCAATGAATAATATATCAAATAATAATAAGAATACACTTTGCAGTTACATTATTTCAACACTCCCCGTTAACAATAAGGGTATTCTACAACAACATCAGACGAGAGAGAGGCCTTTATCATCAACAACATTAGGAGGACAACATAATCAATATAATCTTGGAACATTGACTGGCATATCTATAAATCATCAAAATTTTTCTTCATAGGCAACATCGTCATTCTCAAAGGAATGAAATCATCATCTGCATCAATATGTATTAGTATAAAACTAATACATCATCATCATCAAATCACAAGGCTAGCTCATCATAATACAAGACTGGATTTACGTCACAGTTGTTAAGCTGGAAGCTTAGTACTTGTCTTCCTTTACATCACAACAATCAATATGGAAGCAAGGTACGAGACTGGCTTTACGTCACAACTTCTCAAGATGGAGGCATAATACTAGTCTCATCTCTATGTCTTTCGTTATGTTGCAGCATTCAAGATGGAAGAAAGATAGTAGACTAGCTTTACGTCATAGCTTCTTAAACTGGAAGCACAATACTAGTCTCATCTCAACGTCTTGCTTTACGTCACAACACTCAAGCTAGAAGAAAGATACTAGACTGGCTTTATGTCACAGCTTCTCAAGCTGGAAGCACAATACTAGTATCCTCTCAACGTCTTGCTTTACATCACAACCATCAGGTTGGAAGTAAGATACTATACTGGATTTATGTCACAGTTTTCAAGTCGAAAGAAAAGTACTAGTCTCATCACATCTTCTTGCTTTACGTCACAACCATCAAGTTGGAAGCAAGATACTAGACTCACTTTATGTCACAACTGTCAAGTTGGAAGCATAGTACTAGTCTCATCACATCTTCTTTATTTATGTCACAACCATCAGGTTGGAATCAAGATACTAGATTGGATTTACGTCACAATTGTCAAGCCGGAAGCATATTACTAGTCTCATCACATCTTCTTTCTTTATGTCACAACCATCAGGTTGGAAGAAAGAGATGTCTCATCACAACAACTACTACCCCTTTCGAGTAAGGTCCATTCGGACTATTCCAAGATTATCTCAAAAGTGCTCAAACTTTACATGATATAGAGGCTTGGTCAACACATCAACAACCTGTTCATCTGTGCTAACGTACTGGAGCTTTAAGGCTCCTCTCTGCACCATGTCATGGATGTAATAATAACAAATCTCTATGTTCTTTGACCTATCATGGAATACAAGATTCTATGTTATCTTTATGCATCTTTGGTTGTCACATAGGATCGTGGTTGCTTCCATCTCTAGGTCAAATAGTTTGGTCAACAACTTTTGAAGCCATATAGCTTTGCAGCTAGTAGAACATGTAGCAATGTATTTTTCTTCCGCTATGCTGAGAGAAATGTTGGATTTCTTCCTACTATGCCACGAGATCATGGTTGATCCCAAACTGAAACAACATCCTGAAGTTCTTTTTCTATCATAGACACTTCCTGCCCAATCTGAACCAGTGTAGCCACTCAATGTGAAATCATGATCTCCATCATAATTGAGACCACAATATAATGTACCCTTAAGGTACCTCATCACATGTTTTGCAGCCATAAGGTGAACATGTTTGGGTTCTACCAGAAACTAACTCAAGGTGTTCATGGAAAAACAAATTTCTGGTCTAGTGTTCGTCAGGTACATCAGGGATCCAATAACCTGTCTATATAGTGTGGTATCAATCAATTCTGATGAAGTATTGATCAATAGTTTCAGCTTCATTTCCATGGGTGTATTCTTTGGATTTCACTCTAACATGTCTAATCTCTTCAATATTTTGACTGCATACTTCCCTTGGTTAAGGAATATCCTCTCTGGACTCTACCATACCTCAAGACCTAAGAAATAGTGCATTAGGCCAAGGTCTTTAATCTCAAATTCTAAAGAGAGTCTATTCTTACATTCAATGATGAGATTTTCTTCTCCAGTTAAGAATAAGTCATCCACATACAGTAATAGTATTACTATCTCATCATTCATAACCTTGAAGTAGATGTTGGAATCTTCTTTACTCTTGGTAAATCCCAAGCTTGTCAGAAAGCTATCTATCTGGCCATACCAAGCTCTAGGATCTTGCTTTAATACGTACAAGTCTTTCTTCAACTTCAAATCCTTGAGGTTTCTCTATATACACTTCCTCTTCGATAACACCATTTAGTAAAGTTGGCTTTACATCCATCTGGTGTAACTTCCACTTCATCTTAGCTGCAAGGTATATGATGGTTCTGATCGAAGTGTATCTTGCTACAGGAGAGAATGTCTCTTCATAGTCAATGACTTCCTTTTGAGAAAAGCCACGAGTGAAAAATCTTTCTTTATACTTCTCAATACTTCCATCGACAACATGTTTAATTTTGAAGATCCATTTGGAAGATACCACGTCCTTACTCTTCGGTATGGGAACTATTTCCCATACATCATTCTTTATTATGGATTGGTATTCCTCTGTCATGGAATCTGACCATTCTTTCTTCTGAATGGATTCTTCAAAGCAAGTAGGATCCTTCTCTAGGA
>ML805177.1:43119-66963 GCA_009831015.1 Picea engelmannii | reverse complement strand
CAAACAAAGGATGGATCCTACTTGGAATCACAAACATTGTGATGTGGATGGGAACATAGAAGATAAGTGTTGGAACATTGATTTGGAATTGTGTTTGAAGTGGCTAAAGTCCAAGGGGGAAGCAAAGGAAAATCCCAAGACAAAATAATAAGTGGTAGAAAGAATCTCTAATCTAGAAAAATCCATAGATTTCATCACATTGTAGTAGCCATAAGCGAGCGGAGATAAACATGCACTATTCCAAATCAAATTTCAAGTAAATAACCAAAAGGTAAATGCTCTTTTTGATATTGGTTCTCAATGTAATCTAGTTTCTAAAACATTAGTTCATGATCTTGGTATAGGAACTTGTAATCTAGTGCAACTAAGTTCATTAAAATGGTTGCAATGGAAATTTTTTATGAGGATCACTCAAAGATGTAAAATAAATTTCATCATTAATGATAGCTATGTTGATGAAGTAGAATGTGAATTTGCACCATTAGACACTTGTGGAGTGATGTCTGGTAGCCCATACATGTAGGATATGGATTCTACCTTCCATAGGAGAGAAAACAAATATCACTTGGTCAAAGGTGGCAGGGCATACTTCATCAAAGAACATAAAGGGAGAGAGAGAGAATAACTCCTTTAGTAGTAATATATGGGCATACAAGAAAGAAACAAGAAAAATTCATTAGTAATGGAGTGGTGGATATGGAGAAGAAAATGGAGGACATATGTTTCCATACACTTAACAGTCCAACTTTCAGGGACCAAAAGTTTTCAAATGGGGAGGTGTGATCCGAATTGGATACTTTCCAAACTTGTCTTTAATTTGTAATAAGTATGTAATTATGTTTCTTTTGGAAAATATGAGAAAATGTTTAAAATTTACTTGAAAGTGGAAATGAACCATTGTGATGGTTGGCCTTCCAAAGTATCCCATTAAAAATGAAGGTTGTAATGATGAAGGATATCAATGGGGAGATGCCAAGAGAACTTATGAAGATTGAAGAGCATATTTGAGATCTCAAATAATGCAACCTACTTGAATATCAGAGGACAAAGGATTCAAGGAGCCTGTCCATAATGACTCTAAGCCATGACCATCTACAAATTTGTTTTAGTGAGTAACAATGCATGAGATTTTTAAATATTCTTATCTCACCCTTTGTAAGGATTTTCCTAAGAAAAATAAATCAATGTTGTTTATAATGCATGGTTGTGTAATCTACTCCATGGATGCTTATTGTAGTTCTAGTTTGAGTTTGATTTCTTGAGGAACTATGTAAACTCTAAAATATACCCTAGAATTACACTAATTTATCATTAATTAATCATTGGCAAGCAATATGGCAGTAAAATAGAATAGGTTAAATGATATAGTGGATAGAGTCCAAGCATTGGAGTGAGATGGAATGCCCAGGAATATAGATGAATTATATAATTGTCCATTAGTCCAACTATGTATGATATTGGATAACAAACAACATGAGAATCCATATCCTATAGTTTTTCTATTCTAGTCATTGCAATTCCCTATTGAATAGAGTATTCTTATTTTTATGTTTATGAATGAGATATGTTGTGGCTATGACATCACAATAGGTACATTCATTTCTACTTGATACTGAAAAATAGATATGCATGGAATCATTAAAATTTTCATTAAGGCATTCACTTTCTTGCCTTAATAAATTTCCACACTAACTCCTTGAGGGAGAGAGAGAGAGATGCAATGGGTGTTATGAATCTGGGTAAACCAAGCTCACAAAAACATATGTGGGTGAGTGCACGAAGTTCATGGACGATAAAGTGGCAATGGAGTGAGTAGTAATGTGCACTCATAGGAATGCATGTGTGTTTCTAGGAACATGAACACATTTCTAATGTGACAGGTTCACAAAATTTGAGTCTCCACTCAACAAGCGACGTAGGCAAGTTCCCAAAAACACGTGGGAATTTTCAATAACACACATGCATTCCTGAGAAATACGTGTACAAGAATTCATGCGCATTCTTAAAACAAATTGAAATAGAAATAATGCACAAGTTCTTTAAGAACACACACACATTCCTAAAGTCTTCCTACATTAATATTAACAGGAACGCACATGCGTTCCAGTTAGCATGAAATATTATCTACCCCCCCCTCTTTCTCTCTCTTCCCCCCTCTCCCTACCTCCATCTATATTACTCTCTCTCTCTCTCCAAAAACTCTCTCCCTCTCTCTTCCCCCTCTTCGACTCGCTTCTTGTATCCTTCTTCCCCTCACTTATTTTCTCCTTCTTCCCCTCTCTCTCTACCCCATATTCCCCCCCCCTCTCTATCCCCAGTCACTCTCTTTGTATTTTCACCACATTCTTCTCTCTCTTTCTCTATCCATCCCTCAATCCTCACCCCACTTATCTCTCTCTCCCTCCCTCTCCCTCTCCCCCCCTCTTTCTCTCTCCCTCTCCATAAGAGACTGATTTTTGGATCTCCACCTTCAATGGGACTTGATATTTTAAAGAAAGAGGAGACATGATTTTTCTATAGGCTTAACTTTCAATGATAATGAACCAAATGTTCTATAGAAATTGTGGTGTCAATCCAACTTTGAAAAATTGGTTAAACATATTACATTGCAATAACTTATTTTTAAATTTCTGATCATTGCAAGTTGGAAATCAAATACTAGCATCTCTTGATTCCAAGTAAGCTTGCATCAACCAAAACTATTTTCTTTTCGAATTTTGATTTTCTTATTTAAATTTTGAATTGTCCAGAGGTTCACTGTTTTTTTTTTTTAAGTGGCTATAGGATTTTGGTTCAGTGGTTATTGCTGGACTTAATTGGTTGTAGTAATAAAATGGAGGATTACTTCTATTACTTTTTAGTTGGACGATCCTTGTTTTACCCCAACATTGACTTTGGGAATTGCAACGAAAACAATGCCTAAATCAAAGGAGGCACAGACATAAATGCAAGGTGAATAAATATTTGAAGTACACCTTAGTGCATTTTAGGAAGCCATATGATTGTTTGAGTTATCTATACACAACAACGTTTGAGCATATACTAAGCATCCATGGCCCAAACCAATTCAATTATAAAGAAGTAGAACATTTACGTTTAAGATTTGCAATGGTTCAACTTTCAAAACAAATTGAATTCTTGAGTTTTTAATAAATTATTAGAGATCGAAAGAGGAAGTGTTTTTTGTATTTATATGTTGTTATGGTTTGAGCAATTGGAGTAGAGGATGGGGTCTCGATCATTGTTATAGTCTTTAGATGTAGTGGTTGTAGTTCAAATTTGTGGATCACATGGCTTCTCCTTAATGATGATGTAATAAGTTTGGGATTTTAATTTTAATCTAATAGATTGTGAAGTGTGAATTTATAATAGTTGATTATCTATTTAAATAACTTGTGTTGTAGATTTTTGTAGTTAAATTCATATATATATATATATATATTTGTTTTTTAGAATGGATTTGTTTATGTATGTGATATTGAGATTGCTTTGTCATTTTTATGGTGTTATTTAATCATACACATGTAGGTACTACATCAAGTGATATTAGAGCATCTTGGATTTGAGGATTGAAGAATCCTAGTAGTAGAAGTGTTTCTAATTGAATCCTTGCCAAATCTCTTTTAAATTTGTAATATCATTCTTATTGTTTTATTTTATTTTATTTTTTTGGAAAAGTTGAGAAAATGTTCAAAATTTACTTGGAAGTGGAAACGAATCATTGTGATGGTTGGTGTTCCAAGGAAACCCATTAAAAATGAAGGTTGTAATGAAGAAAGACATTAATGGGGAGATGCAAAGGGATCTTGGGAAGGTTGAAGACTAGATGTGAGAGCTCGAAAAGTGAAACTTGCTTGAAGATCGAAGGACGAACGAGTCAAGGAGAATGTCCACAATGAACAAAGTTTTCTTTGAGGCATGGCCATCTAAAACTTTTTTTGAGTAATAATGCATGACATTTCTAAATATTTGTTGTTTACACTGTGTGGTTGTGTAGTGTAATCCAAGGAGGATTATTGTGGTTCTAGTTTGAGTTTTCTTGCTTGAGGGATTATGTGAAATCCAAAAGATACCCTAGAATTGCATTGATTTCTCATTAATTAAGCATTGGCCATCAATAGGAAAATAAAATAGAATAGCGTAAATGATAGAGTGGATAGAGGAAAATTGCAAGAGTGATATGGAATGCTCAAGTGTATTGAGGAATTCTGTAATTGGCCATTAGTCTAACTATGCATGATATTGGATAACACACAACATTAGAATTCATTTCTTGCAATTTTACAATTCTAGTAACTGTAACCCCTTGTGTAATATAATATGTATGCATTTATGTTTATGAATGAGTGACACCACAGTAGGTACACTCTTTCTACTCAATGTTGGAAACTAGATATGCATGGAATCATTTTAATTCACACTAAGGTATTCGACTTCTTTCATCAATAAATCACCACACTAACTCCTTGAGAGAGAGATGCAATTGGGTGTTATCAATCTTGGAAAACTAAATTCACACAAATATATGCATTATGATTGGTTAGTTAATGCAGTTAATTGTTTCATCATTAATCCTTTCCAAATCAATTGCACTCCTCAACCCCATTATTCTAGGTGACTTGAATTAATTCAGTGAGGTCCTTTACCTTCTAGAGAGATTCATGTTGAGAAATTGAACCTACAACCAAACATATTATTATTATAATATGTTTGAACGAGTGCTAGAAAAACACTAAACATAATTCCATTAATTTTTTAATGCAACATACTAGTCAAGGCTTGAAACCAAATTAAAGCACCGCTCATTGGATAGATCAATAAGCATTTTCTTTCATAACACAATAAACAAACCATGATCTAACACTCATCTTATAAATAGATTTTACAAAGTATAATTTATTTATTTCTGTAGAGGATCCATGTTGATGAAATGGATAGGCTAGGGGCCCATCATTTATGGATCATAAGGTATTAGATTAGGTTATGAATACTCAGAAAAAACCTAAAACTAGTATCAAAAAATTGGAAAAGAATTTCGACCAGGCCTACATAGAACTAGATGACCACCATTGGTAGGGAGTCCTCATGAAGAACATGACAGGGAAGACCACGAGTTACTATTTTCTCGGTTGGAGTAGAGCATTGTTTCACTAACAAATATGGTAACATAGATGATAATAATAAAGGGTAAGGAAGCACACTTAGTAGAGACTTAGCATGGATAACACAAGGTTAGCCTGAAAGGTTCCAAAGGTAAGATGCTTGGAAACTTAGGTAATGACAACATTTTTTCTTCATCTTCTAGTGTTCCTTTCAAATATGAAGTGAATCTTGATATACCAATTCTTTATTATCAATTTAACGATGGAGTTTTTAATAGTTGGTTGAAACATATGGAAATCTATTTTATCCTTTATCAAATCCAAGAAGCACCAAATATTTATTTTTCTCGTTTGAAGATGTTCATACATGCCCTGTTGTGGTGGAAGATTTATGTGGATGCATTGAGGATATGTAATAATCCCATGATTATAATATGGGAGGACTTCAAGGAATTATTGAAGTCACAATTTTATCACATGGGATACAAAAAGGAGGAGCTCATGAAGTGGTAGTACCTTCGACAAGAATAGGGACAACGGGTGAAAGAATACACTTTTTATTTCAAGAGGCAATAAATTGGGTTTGGTATCCATTTGGAAGAGCCATCGGTGGTGGTGAAGTAAAATGGAGTACTTTTCATCCATATTCGAAGACAATTATAGGTTCTTAGTGTCAAAATCATAGACAAGGTGAGAAAACATTATTTTTATATTAAGCCTATCACTCCAAGAAGGGGCAGTGATATATGGGCCAAGAAGAAACCAACAATAGAAGATACAAGAATATGGTATCCACAACCAAAAAAATGAGGGATCCTAGTAGGCATTGCAAACATTGTGATATGGATGGGAACCTAGAAAATAAGTGTTGGAAAGTTCATTTGGAATTGTCTCTGAAGTGGCTAAAGTCCAAGGAGAAAGCAAAGAAAACTACCAAGAAAAAATAAGAAGTGGTATAAAGAACCTCTAATATAGAAATATCCATAGCTTTCACCACATTATATTAGCCATAAGAGAGTGGAGATAAACATGCACTATTCCAAATCAAAGTTCAAGTAAAGAACCATAAGGTAAATGCTCTTTATGATAGTGGTTCTCAATGTAATATAGTTTATAAGGCATTAGTTGATGATCTTGGTATAGGAATGTATAATATAGTGAAACTAAGTTCACTATCATGGTTGGAAGGGGAAATTGTTATGAGGCTCACTCAAAGATGTAAAATAAATTTTACAATGAATTATAGATAAGTTGATGAAGTAGAATGTGAAGTTGCACCATTAGACACTTGTGGAGTGATGTTTGGTAGTCCATACATGTAGGATAGGGATGCTACCTTATTTAGGAGGGAAAAAAATATTGCTTGGTCAAGGGTGGTAAGCCATACTTCATCAAAGAACATAAAGGGAGTGAGACAAAGAATATCTTCTTTAGTAGTAATATAGGGGCATACAAGAAATAAACAAGCAAACTTCATTAGTAATGGAGTGGTGGATATGGAGAATAAAATGGAGGACATTTGTTTCCATATCCTTGACAATCTAATTTTCAGAGACCAAACTTTTGCAAATGGGGAGGTGTGATCTGTATTGGATCCTTTCCAATCCTCTTGTAAATTGGTTATAAGTATGTAATTGTGTTTCTTTTGGAAACGATGAGAAAATGTTCAAAATTTTCTTCAAAGTGGAAATGACTCATTGTGATGGTTGGCCTTCCAAGGAATCCCATTAAAAATGAAGGTTTTAATGAAGAAGGATATCAATGGGGAGATTCCAAGATAACTTACGAAGCTTGAAGAGAATATTTGAGAGCTCAAATAATGAAACCTACTTGAATATTAGAGGACAAAGGAGTCAAGGATCCTATCCATGATTTTTGAAGGTGACTCTAAGCCATGGCCATCTACAAATTTATTTTAGTGAGTAATAATAAATGTGATTTCTAAGCAAGGATATCTCACCCTTTGTAAGGAATTCCCTAAGAAAATGTATCTTTTTTGTTTATAATGTGTGGTTGCGCAATATACTCCATGTAGGCTTATTGAGGTTATAGTTAGAGTTTTATTTCTTGAGGAACTATGTAACTCCAAAATAAACCTTATAATTACATTGATTTCTCATTAATTAATCATTGGCATGCAATATGAAAGTAAAATAGAATAGTTTAATTGATCTATTGGCTAGAGTCCAAGTGTTGAAGTGAGATGGAATGCCCAGGAATATAGATGAATTCTATAAATTTCCATTAGTCCAACTGTTACAGGAGAATCCCCCCGTAGACAAGTGGATTCCCTCTTGGGATATAGACTCCTAAGGCCAAGACAGAAAGGGTGCTAATGTTGGTCACTGACATCCTTTTAAATCTAGTTAAACTAAAGTATAGATAAGAGGAAGAAAGGCGTACCTTTTAAATGATGTTCATCCTCACACAGTCTGAGCTGAGCTTTGATCCCTAAGCTCCTCGATAAGTCCTGCAAACAAACAAAGATAGAAAAAACTTCCTATTCTACTGAGATTAGCTTGAAACCATATCTATCTAATAGAGACAAGTTCATGTAAAACATAAACTTGAAAGAAACAGGCCAAGCACATATGTATATTGATGAGAATAATAGAGAATGCTTATAGTCCTTTGATGAAGGTACAACAACCTCCCCCATATCTCCTTGTCCAACCCTTTGCTCAAGTAATCCACACAAAATGATGATGCTTCAATGATATCTCCCTTATGAGATCATAAGTTTGATGCCTTTAATGTCTCTCCCTTTCACCATGAAGAGGCCTCCTTATATAGGTTTGGAGAGGCCTAACCACTTAAGATATTCTTGGGATAAGTTGAGGATTATTCTCCTTTAGTTTTGGATATTCCCTAAGATCGTGCCTTGACCTCAGATTCGAATCCAACCAACTCTAGATATGAAGGGATTCTTCCCTGATTTCTCTCAACAATCCAAAAATTCTCTCAAAAAAGGAACGTGCTCCCTAAGAATGGGGCAGAGAGTGTTGGAACACTCTCCCAAAATAGGTCACCAAGCATTGGCACTCCATGACAGTGTATAGGGGAGCAATGCCTTCCAAAATTGATTTTTAGTGGTTATTTCTATGGAAAAAGACTTGTACTCTCTGTCAAATGATTTCTCCTCTTCAAAAATAGTATTTTGAGGTGTCGTTTGAGTGTTCTTGATAATTTCGTCTGAGACATGACATAGGCAAGATGACAGTATGATTTTGCGACACTTGTGGCCAAAATGCGACACTTGTGACATTGGTAATGACGACACTAGGCCATCATCCTAATGAGTAATTTTGATGTGTAACAGATTGCCCCCAAAAGTGAGAAGTCAGAAGATGGGAACTAATTAATGAAGTACTTTGTAGACTTTTTTGAGCAAGGGTATGGACTCAGAGAACCTGGAAGAAGATGCACACAAACATCAAAGAAATATTATGACATGTTTCAAACCTAAGGAAAACATACCTATGCTTGAGTAATAAAGACTTTCAAGGTATGGCCGCCATAAAATACACTGTAGATCCATAATTATATTGACAAAAATATATCCATTGAAGATACGATGTGGATCTACACTCCTATGACCTGAACTAACCATAGACATGAAGAATACATAGTGGATATACGAAATGAAAAGACATATCCACGACCAATACAAAGTGGATCTGTGTGACAATATATGTGTCAATGTTCAAAATAAAATCCATCCCAACCTGGAAAAAGTACATATAAGAGTGAAGACTCAACCTAGGGTCTTCTTACTGATCCTGATGTAGTACAAATCTAACCATGTGAATAGATGTCCTGATGTCGAACATGGAAGAAACCACTTGATTATCGGTCAATGAGGTAAATCGTTAACAAGCGCGAGGGAAATCACAATTGATGTCAATGATTACCAGGGTACTCTAGTACATTCCAACAGATGTGAATGAATGAGTTGAAGTCGAACATCTGTGGAATCATCCGATCAGATTTCAATGATGTAAACCCATTTTTGGACGCGAGGAGGCCTATCAGGCATGCAAGTGCCAAGGTACTAACTGGTTTCTAAGTCTAGTTCCTGGATAATGTGCTAAAGTTGATAGGAATAGACTCGTCGAAGGAGCGTGTTAATGTATCCCCAATCAATGACATGAAACTGACATAGATATGTAATTGTTGGATCAAAATAACATGGAGTGACACGGGTATTGAAACATGAAATTTGTGATGGTTGACTCTTGAGGCAGATACTTCCCTTGAACATTGAGGCACAATAGCAGAAACATGACATGGACCAAAACACGATGATGCAATGTATACAGTGACTTTCGTCAGGTGACCCAAAGGAGTAAGAAAACTCAGAGGATTGGTTCAGTGGAGAGGTTCAATGGATTAAAATGCGTGCAAAGACAAAGTTTCGTGTTCAAGAGCGACTGTAAGGGTTACATGTAATGTTCTCAAAAACTGCTTGCATTGCTTGTTTCAATTTTTTCCCCCATCCAGATAGACGAGTACCTATTTTTTATTTAACGAGCTCGAGGAGGATAACACATGCTCGATATAACTCACCTTCGGTAAGTCCCTCTTCCTTTGTTTAACGAACTGGAAGAAGTAAGGGTTTGATCCCGTATGGGCCCTTCAATGTATGATTGTTTAATGAGTCCAGAGAAGGTAAAATCAGTGGTTGTTTCATATTTAGAGAGTTTGGAAATGAATTAAAGATGACTCTGGTGTTGTCCTTTTTCGTAATGTTAGTCTCGTGAAGCCGAAAAAGAGATAAATTATCACTCGAAAGATGCCCTTTCAAACCTTTTAATGAGTGGGAAAGGAAGCAAGATAACTCAGAAATCTTTTCACGTTTAGAGAGTCTAAAAAGAGCTTAAAGATGAATCCAAGGGGTTCCTTTTTCATGTATCCATGCGAGTCTGAAAAAGAGTTAAAGTTTACTCTGTGTGTTGTTATGTTTTTTCTATCTTGAGAACGAACTAAGACTATGCTCGTGAATGTGACAAGATGAAAAACGAACAAAACTGCTTTGAAGCCTATCAATAATGTCAAAGATGCATTCCAGGGTATTAATGAGGCCTCCAAAATATTTTTGAAAACCAAAAAATAACTATATATTAAGAAAAAATGAAATTTCTAATAGTAAAATGGGGTAAAAATATCATTTACCATTTCATTTGTGCAAAGATTTGTAGCAGTGGAGAATTTGTGCTTTGGAGGGTGAATCTTGCATTGTTCGGTGCTGGACCTAGGGTCAGCTATTTTCCTCACCATTTGGACCATGTTGGTTCTCTTCTTCCTCTCTTTAATTTGAAAGGTTCAAATTTTGTTTTAAGGAAATAATTGGGTGCAAAAATTGATGCCCTGGGTTGTCTCAAGCACCCAAAAAGGTCTCGACACTCCTCTATAATTAATGGGGGAGTGCTTCCCTATTTTATAAGTGCCCCTGAAATTTGATAAAGGGCGTGTCAATGCTTTGATGTAGTGGTGGAGAGGGTGATTCCCAAAAACATAAGAAAACATGCTCAAAACAACCAACACTATCTCAAAAATCTAAGGGAAGCATTATCATTTTTTAGAGTGCTCTGGTGGCTTTTGTAAGGCTGCGTTAGTTCCCTGATGTGCATGTAAAGGGGGTGTTGGCCTCATAGAAAGAGAAAAATTGTTTCTTTTAAGTTTTTAATTGCCCAAAAATTGTCAAAAAAGTGTGACTAATGAATTTTTGGTTGTTAATGATTGCAGGTAACTTAGAAATAAGTCATGATTGAGTGAAAAGAAAGAGAGAATGAGCTCGATGATGTGGCCTCCTTGCAAATTCCCTGATCAAGGGTCGCCTGGATTAATTGCGGTCTCCTCAAGTTATTTAAAACACAAAAGATGAAGAAAGAGATTCTTCTTCTCAATTATATGATTGGGCTGTGGAATGTTGCGGAACAAGGGTTCCAAATTGGAATGCAGCTTCTTACCATCAAGTTGGAAGATGTGTTCTTCCTGGCTAGTCTCTCAGAAAGAGGGGTCACCGTAGTTTTATCCGGACATAGGGAACTTCTCACGCCTGTAGATGAGTACCTGAAAAACCATTGTGTTCCAGGAGCGAGACTAGTGGGAGGTAGAATCACAATCTAAGACATCATGGATCTACCTCTTCGATCCATTCTATTTTCCATTATGAGTATAGAGGGAAGTACAATCTTGCACTTAGTTTCAAGATCACAGGTGGCCTATGGTTTATAGTGTCTAGAGACAACACTGTTTAACTGGAGTGCAGGGTTCCTTTAGAATGTGAAGGAGCAGATTATGTGATGTAGAGCGGGGCAGAAGAAGTAGTTCGGGTATGGTTCATTCTTGGTTTCGTTCTTCTTAGAACGCATTCCTCAGATGAAACCTCAGATTGAATTAGCAGTACATGTAGTGGGAGAACCACATATGGAGCAATGGACTATCCTATCTCTGAGATTAGGATCAAAGATAGAGTTCAGGTTCACTAGTGACTTCTTCTCTTGGCTAGGACGCCAATTGATTGTGATAGAAGAATTTCCATATGCCGTAGTGGATTTTCGGGGAAGTATGGACCTGGTCCTTCTAGATGGGGTGGACTGGGATGCGTCAAGTAAGAAACCAAAATTGATCTTATCAAGTGTTTTTTTATTTTAAAACTTATATTATTTTTTTGGGTACATATAAGAGTTTCGAATGGATGTATCATTTTCTCATGAAGAAAGGGGAGAAACAAGTCTAATAGAGATACCGGCATTGGGGCACCGTGGGGATGCTCAGATAGTAGTAGCAGCAGGGGGTCTCCAAGAGGTGGAGACAAACCTCTGTGGTCTTACGACAGGTAACCCTCTTCTTGAGAGGGAGGACGTACCCTTGAACTTGCAGAGACACAAAATGGGAGTCCTTGAGAGTATTAACTCTTTATTGATATGAGTAGCCCATGCGGGGGTGTGCTACTTAGAGCAAAATGTGATGCGGGAGGACTAGGACCTCACTAATAGTTTTTGTATAGTCATTATGACGATGTTATGGGCACGAGGAACCAACATTTTTCCCTTTTATGTACTTTTTTAATGTAATAAAATTTTTTCTGTTACACCATATATATATACATATCTAAGTTTTTACAGTGTCTAAATGATGTTTTAAATGTGATGTGTATGTGATTTATGATTTATTTCCTTTATGAAAGCTTATCTATGTGTGATATATCGATCCATGATGTAATTGGCTAATGAATCTGAAATGGTATTGAGTTCTCTTGGTATGTGTTTGTATTCGATAAAATCAAACATTTTTTCAAGGCAACGAACTCATAAGTGGAGATGTAGTAGGATAGGATTGCGAATAATGTATATTCGATTAAATTGATAGACCATGAGTTGAGAGTCTAGGTTAACGATCATACGAGAAACACCTAGGGATGGGGATTCAGTTAAAAGTCCGATGACAATATGATATTCTTCCATGTTATTAGATGTTGATCCTAAGAAAATACCTCCTGAACTCACCAACTAATGAGAGTGGTAAACGACCCAAGCTACAGAAGAAACATTTTGGGTGTGTCGACTAGCTCCATCTTCAAACCTGACAAATATAGGAAAGGAAGATGTCATCTGTGCATGAAAACAAAAGAAATATTATAAGCGCCTAAGGAAAAAACTTGAGCACGCAAAAGAAAATACAAACCAAACTAGAATACAAAAGTGTACAAAGCACACATTCTAGATGTTCTATGTGTAGTACTTCTTAAGGTAAAGCCCATTTCGAGGATCACCCAGGGAGATTCCATCGTAGTCAACTAGCTCGTAGGCACCTCTATGTAAAACACATTTCACGATGTAAGGACGATGCCATAGAGGTTCTAACTTACCTGTCCATAACTTATCACGAACCTGGTCATAAACGAGGACTAGGTCTTCTTCTGCAAAATCACGAGGGTGGACGGATTTTTCATATTGATTCTTGATTCACTTTTGATACATCTTGTTAATGAGAGCATCATCATGACGTGTTTCATCCAATGTGGTCAGGTGTAAGAAGCATTCTTCTTTAGCAAAAGTATGAGACAAGAGTTATACTTTGAGTTTCAATGAGGGAATTTCACACTTGATTGGTAAAATAGCCTTTATGCCATATACTAATTAGAAAGGAGTGAATCTAGTAGCAGTTTTAACTAAAGTACGGTAAGACCAGAGAGCGTCGAAAAGTTGTAGATGCCAAGATGTCTTGTTTGACCCTACCATATGTTGAATCATGGTTTTAAGGACCTTGTTGATGGCTTCAACTTGTCCATTTTGGCATGCAACTCACTCATCATCTGGTTTTTAAAGTGTGAACCATGATCACTAACAATGGCTTGTGGAACACCAAAGCAAGTGATGATGTGGTTGAAGAAGAAAAGAGTTGCAGTACGACCATCATTCAGAAAGGTAGGCATAGCCTCAACCCATTTTGTGAAGTAATCGATGAAAATGATGATGTAACCGTGACCCCAGCTAAGGTAGGCTTACACTGCATGAAATCAATGCCCCATTTGGAAAAGGAGTCGATGGAAATAATGGGATGCAAGGGAGCGGGATAGGTGCATTCCGTTTTATGAAAAAATTGGTAGGGTGGGCGTTTTTTGACTACCTCAATATAATCTTTGAAAATAGAGGGCCAAAAGTAGTTGGCACGTAAGATTTTCTATGTTGTAGCCATCCCAGAAAAATGACTTCCATAGGCTCCAAGGTGAAAATTATTAAGAACCTGTTCAGCCTCTTCATGATTCAAACATAGTCGTAGGATAATATCAATACCATGATGATACAAAGTGTCATCGACGATAAGGTAGCGACGAGAATGATGGCGGATACGACGACACTCTTCACGAGAGATATCATGTTGAAAACATTGGGTCTAGAGATAAAGAAGGATATATCCATACCAAGGTTTGGATGTGCTGATGAGGAATAGAGTTACATTAGGGAGAGAATCTATGGGCTCAGTATCTTCATTAGCATGGGGAAAGTCGCAAATAAGCTCTGCAAACACCAAAGATTTTTTCGCTTTGGACTTAGAAAATTCGAGATCGAATTCCTGAAGAATGACGATCCATTTGGAATATTTTCCCCCAAGAACTTGACGTGTCAGAATGTGATACATGGGGTTAGAGTCTGCAATAACTGTGGTGGTGCATAGAAAAATGTAATGACAAAATCTCTGGATAGCGATAACGATTGCCAGAGCCAACTTTTCAACATGTGAATATAGGAGCTCAGGACCAGATAGATTTTTTCTTAAATAATATATCATGTGTTCCTCACCAATAGTGTCTTCTTGAACTAACACCATAGAAATAGTGGAAGTAGAGGTTGCTAAGTAAAGGATATAATCCTTCATATAATTCGGAGGATGCAACAGAGGTGCATTGGTTAATGCATTCTTAAGAGAAGCAAAAGATAGTTGAGCAGTGTCATCCCAGATGAAACGGGTGTCTTTCTACAACAATTGCATAAATCCTTTGGTAATTGCAATGTATTTACAAATGAAATGACGAAGAAAGTTTTTTTTCCCTTGCAAACTTTGGAGTTGTGTCAGATTATTAGTTGGAGGTAAAGCAAGGATAGCCTTAATTTTTAAGGGATCCACCCAAATCTCGTCCTTGGAAACAATGAAGCCGAGGAGTCGACTTGATTTGACAGGAAAGATACACTTATGTGGGTTCAAACGAATGAGGTAGAACCAACATCGAGGAAAAATATCTCGTAGATGACCAAAATGGTTTGATCGATTGGATGAATGGGCAGGTAAATCGTTGAGGTAAGGTTCCACAATATGTTTGATATCGTGGAAATCATATGAAATGGCCTGATGGAATGTGGAATCAACGTTTTTGAGGCCAAATGGTAGTTTCTAATAGAAAAAATTTCCCCACGGCCAAATGAAAGTTGTCTTATACTGATCAGTAGGTAAAATGTCAATCTAGTTGTACCTTGAGAAACTATCCATGAAAGAGAAAATCACACTGCCTACACAATTGTCAATGATTTGGTTGATGAAGGGCACAGGGTAGTTGTCTTTCAAACAATCCTTATTGAGGTCCCTATAATCAACATAGACATAAATGGTCCTTTGCTTCTTAGTAACTGGAACAATGTTTGAAACCCATTCCATCAAAGGGACATGATAGATGAAGCCAGATTTAAATAATTTCTCAACTTCTTCCTTAATAGCCATGGTCTTCTTAGGATGGACTGGGTGGAGTTTCTGTCGAACATGTTTTACACCTAGGTAGGTTTTAATCTCATGAACAACGATCGAAAGATCGATCCATGGAATTTCCTCATAGATCCAAGCGAAGACATTAAAAAATTCTTTAAATAAAGTGATATAAGAAACCACTTCCTCGGGCGAACAATTAACACCGAGATTAATATTTTCAACGACACCTTCCTTGATCAAAATGTCAATAACGACTGTAGAGGTAATGTTGCCTAAATTCCCTTTAAAAATAATATCTTGTGTAAGTATGGGTGATTGTGGAAAGTCAACAACATCCAGAGGGGGGGGGAGATAGAGTGTATATCTTCCTGTATTTCTTCAAGAGGTGGAAGAAAAGAGGATTGATGATGGTTATTGTCTCAAGGTACATCATCAATTCTAATCATTTCCATGATAAATTCATCGGATGGAAATATTTCAGAAATGTAGTCAAAAGAAGACATCAAGGAAGTTAACTAATATGGCATCGAGTAGGTGTCGGGTGCCAAGAGATGTTGGTCATCCGAAGAGGGAGAGGTTGATTGAATAGAAACATATGAAGCCTCAACTGGACTAAGTGGCATGGTGTCACCTAGCACATCAAACTCTAGAGGACTAGCTACAATCTAGGGATCAGATGATTCCAAAGACTAATAAGTCATAGTCGAAATCATATTGACTGTGGAAATATGATGCGTTGTAGGAGGAAGTGGTGCAGAGAAGGTACCCATGAGGGTGGAATATTTCAACAATCCTACACCAACACTTTCATACGTGATCTTGTGATATCCCAAGAATGGAATATTGTTGGTAGCGGGAGTGCGAGCTTCGAGTGTACATAAATCTAACTAATCGATAGTGACAATTTTTCCCTGATGAGGAAATTGTACACATCGAAACACCAACGAAGCAATGACATTCATAGAATAAAACCAACTTATTCCAAGTAACAATTTGTAATCGAGGGGAGCATCGACCACCATGATGTCAACGATGACGGTTTTTCCATCCAACTAGATGGACAAGGACTACAAGAGTCCATGGGGATGAAAACCTCACCCATCAAATGCACATAACATCATTGGGGATTTGTTAAGTGCGGGTTATTTTAAACCTTTCCAACATGATAAAGACATGACACAAGTAGAGGCTCCCTCATCCAAGATGGTACGGTGAATTTTTTTATTTTGAGCGACAACATCAATTTGGAAAGCAAGTTGGTGGGAGAGTCTAGACATAAAATTGTCCAGGTTAAACATGATATTGTTGGAAGAATCAAGATGAAAAGCACCAATATTATCCAAGAGTGTTATAAGTTGACTGGGGAAGTGTTGTATAACTTCTAACGCAAACATAGCACACGGTGCTTGAGCCAAATCTTCAACAATGTTGTAGTTCTAGGCGGCACGCGAACTAGGATTAAAAGTAGATTTATGGATAGTGATCTTAGGAGGGAGTAAGATAGATTTGAACACAGTTTTCTCGATCTGAAGTGGTCCAGACGGAGGACTAATGGAGGATGGTGATGGATCCAGTAAAGTACCATTAGTGACTTTTCCTTTGTTAGGTTTAACCGATGTGTCATATGTCGTAGAGAGGATGGTTAAATCAATCTCGTTGAATAAATAAATATGGGCACTTGTTGAGGCTTCATCATTAGAAGGGTGGATGGAACTGCCCCCTGGGGAGGGGTTTTTAGCAACCATAGATTGCTTCTAAGGAAAAGGATAAGTAATCACAACGGGTTGGGAATTCCCCTTAAAAATTTTTGCCACTTCATTGCGATGTGGACAGTCTCGAGTGTAGTTATTGTCACCACAAATAAGACATAAGAATTTTAGTTTCCACTGTGGTCGCTTTTCAGTAGAAGGCGGTGGTTTTTGAGCTTTCGATTTTTCATTGTTATTATTCTTCTTTGGTTTGTTCTTTGTCTTCTTCTTACCTCTGGATTGTTGTGAAGGGGTAGATTGAATTACATTCACCTCATAGATTTGAGTTTGGGGGGAGGTAAAGGAGAGTGTGGTCGAACTAGGAGTGGATGTTGGAGCAAATCAACTTGTCGTTCCAGTCGACTGGGAAACATATTGGATTTTGACAGAGCCGATAACTCCATATGCATGTGATGTGGATGACGGTTTAAATGGATCAGTATTTTCATGGGTAGCATTTGGGATTAACTCATACAAAGTACCAGATTGGGAATAAACCAAATCTAAGTATTGAGCCTGCGAAATGGCCTCTTCCTCGGTGACAACACCACCCATGGCGACATTATGATCAATCAGGGGTAAGAGTGATTTAGTAAACCATTCCGTCAATAATTGGTCAAGAATGACTGCTTTGATCAATCGTTGTCATTGTCTCCACTCATGAATATGATCAGAGATATGCACAGAGTTTGTCTGACGAAGGGAGGTCAAGAGTTCGGTACCCATTTTGTATCGAATGGGTAGTTGAAAGTGCATTAGAAATGACATGGGAAGGGAGTTAAAATATTGGAAATAACCACATGGAAGTTCGATATACCACTTGGATACTAAGCCCATAAGTGTTCGCTGGAAAAGACGTAAATGGATAGAATCATCCATTAAGGATTTCGATGAACACCATAAATGGAAAGTCATCACATGATTGTTCGGGTCTTCTCCAACTTTACCATCAAATTTTGGAATATCAGAAGGTAATTTAGCAGGGATGACTGGCCAAAAAAGATAATGGAATATAGGATCATTGGTTAACCGAGACAATTTAGGGAGATCCAGAGTCGTGAAAAATGGTAGTTGTCGATTAACATGAGGATGATATTGGTGTGGCATGGGGACACCAGTAGGACTGTAAACTGGTTTAGGTGGATAATTATATCCAGTAGGTCCTCCTACATTCAGTTATTGCTGACCAATATAACTAGGATTCGATGATGGTTGAGAAACGTGTGCATAAGGAGGATAACTTAATGTGTTCTGAGGATTATAACTTGGTTGATGGGTTTTCCCATAAGGTGTATAGACATTGTTTCCATAAGGAGGATAAGGTTTTTGTTTTCCTTGAGGATGTTTCCGCTAGGGAATAACAGATTTCCCGGAAAAGGAACGTGCCAAGGATTTGGTGTCACATTTTGTTCGTACAATGGGTTATGGACTCCAGTCTGATTTTCTCCCCAAAGAGGAGGTTGTGTCCCCATTTGAGCTTGAATCCCAAATGGAGGTTTCCCCCTAGACTGAGATTGAGTTTCCAGAGGGATCTGGAAACTAGAAGTGAATGAATTTCGAGAGACTCCAACCAGATTAGAGCCACCAAGATCGGTTCCTCCAAACAAAGGTATGGGGATAGAACCACTGGGTGTAACCTAGGTAGTGTTAGTAATAGAAGGATTCAAAGATCTATACCCAAGTGGAATTGATGGATTTGGTATAATTGGTGTTCCAATCGGAGCCTGGGATGGTGTCAAATTTTCAATGGGGATTGTAGAAACATGTGGGACCATAGTGGAATGGGCCATATGGATAGTAGGGTTCGAGTGAGAACCAATAAACAATTGGTCTGTAATGGTGATAACATTACTGGTCGTACTAGTAAAGTGATTTAAAGGTACTGTATAACTAACAGATGTCTCGAGCACTTGCGATTCCATGGGTCGATCGAGACTTTCTCCTCGGTTACTGTATAGATCACGGACTGTCAAAGGGATAGAACCAAAACCAGAGTTTCCAACAATGGGAGTCGGGGTCCTAAATGATTCACTGTGGAAAAATGGATCCTCTACTCCAGATCTTGCATGAGGTCTGGTAGGTACCTTAGTCTCTTCAATAATAACAACCTCTCCAGACAAGTTCACCCATAGCAGATGCGGTTCTTGCCTAATACTCAAATATGGGTTGATTCAAAAAGCTTCCAAAGAATTGAAAACAATTCATAATTTTTCTAGAGAGTGTGTTCTTCCAACCTTAGAGACTAGTTCATTATGAGCCTTAGGAGGGCCTTCTGGAGATTTGGGAAGAAAAGGTAGATAACCCTCATGATCTTTCAGAGGTAACCCTTACATTCTACATGAACGATGAAGGTCGATGTTGCTTGAGCTAAGTAACGAATAGAAACATAAATCTATGGTCGACTAACGAAAAGAAACAACATACACTAAAACTCTAGGAATCAAACCAAGAAAAAAAAATCTTCTCTCGATGACCGTGCTAGTTGGTGATGAAATCCAATGTCATGTGATCAAGTCAAGAAGGGGCTAGTATATGAGCGGGTGGAAGAGTCATGATGGCGACCTGCTTAACGGACTTATGCCTTGGTGCAAGCTTCCATGCATTAATTGTGGATTTACCCTCCAAGGAGATCGAGTGAGTTTGAGCAACATCTATTCCAGGTACATTAAGACTTCCCTTCACCGTCACCTTATGTAAGAACATAAATATTATGGCTACTAAGGACACCAACTCGTAGTCATCCCCTGGGCGGGTACAGTCGACAGTCTAGTCCAAACATATGGGTAGGATAATAAGTATGAAATCCTTCGAGAGAATTGAGGACAAGTGGACCAGTAGAACTTCAGAGGACCCCGAACAGATTCAAAATTCACGAAGCACTGAGACCAAATGAAAGAAGTTGAACCTCAATAAGAACACCCAATATATGATCTAACTACTATGAACGGTTGAACCATAGAAGGATAATCTCCATAACTCTCTCGAATGTGACCTCATGCATAACCCCTGTGTGAGAGGGGGATCCCAAAAATCCTATACGACAATTGGATTTTCTCTCCCTATCGCAAGATGCTAGTATTTGTTTTGAATACTTTGGAGAGTTGTACTCACATCCTAATCCAAAGTTCTAATCCTAGTCTAATGTTGGTGAAAGATTCTAAAAATAAAAAGTTCTAGATCAATTTTAATTAGCATTAATTTTATAGCTATTCTTTACTCAGGGGTGTACGAAAGTGAAACTTGATGGTATAATGACTCAATTCCCAAAAAATGCATAATAAATGATAAACAATCTTTTCTTTCAATGAATGTTTATTTAAGGGAAGGAGAAAAATGTTCTTTTCACTGCCAAACACTAAGATGCAGTATCATCAATCAATTGTTTCTCAATCAAATCCAGTATAATGCTAAAATGTTATAAAATTGTTCTAAGGTCCAAAAACCAATCAAAAAAATATATCCTTTTGCTTATGTGTGAATGATAATCAATATAATGTAAGGATTCCTATGTCATTCTGACTTTAAGATCAATAATATTTAGACAATCAGAAGCAAACTTCACACAAACAGAAACACACTCTCATCGTGATTAAACAAGAAAGACAAAGATAACCAAACATGAAAAAAGAAAAACAAAAACTCAAAAAGAAGGGAAAAATCTTGGACAAGATGACTTCAAAGATCAAATGGAAATGTGCATAGACCTTTGAATTTCCTTACAAAAGATTTCACTCAATCAGATAAATGAGAGGAAAAAAGTAAGTTGACTCTAAATCATCAAAGACAAAGAGTGACTTCAAGGTAAGGAAAAAATATCGAAATTCCAAACAAAAGGTGATCAATTCTCAGAAAGCAAAGTGTTGAAGGTCAAGACAAAGATGTACTGAGGTTGCAAGGATTCTGAGCAAGTGAAAACAATAAGAAAATGAACTTAGAGATTAAAATCCTACAAGAGTTTAAACAGAAAAGGGGCAGTGCTCTGGTGTCAAAGGCACTAGAGTGTTGCAACGCTCTGTGTAATCTTGGCAGGGACCGCCAATGCTCTGGTGGAAGAGGCAGTGGGCACTAGCCACTAAAAATTTAGAAAAATGCCCAGAAATCCAAAAATTCAAGAAAACTCAGAAATTCAAAGTGTATGAGATGAGGTACAGAGCCAATCACCACATTTATAATAATCATAGACATGGTATGAAAAAGTTCAAAGATGAGAAAAGGCTAAAACAAGATCTAGGAAGGAAATAAAAAATCAAAGTTCCTTCCTAGTGGAGTCACCAATTTCTGTTATAGGAGAATCCCCCTATGGACAAGTGGATTCCCTCTTGGGCTCTAGACTCCTAAGACCAAGACAAAGAGGGTGCTAACATTGGTCATTGACATCCTTTTAAATCTAGTTAAACTAAAGTATAGAGAAGAGGAAGAAAGGAGTACCTTTTAAATGATTTTCATCCTCACACAGTTTGAGTTGAGCTTTGATACCTAAGCTCCTAGATAAGTCCTACAAACAAACAAAGATAAAACAAACTTCCTATTCTACTGAGATTATCTTGAAACCAGATCTATCTAATAGAGACAAGTTCATGTAAAACATAACCTTGAAAGAAATAGGCCAAGAACATATGTATATTTATGAGGACAATAGAGAATGCTTACAGCCCTTTGATGAAGGTGAAACAACCTCTCCCATCTCTCCTTGTCCAACCCTTTGCTCAAGTTATCCACACAAAATGATGATTCTTCAATGATATCTCCCTTATGAGATCATAACTTTGATGCCTTCAATGTCTCTCCCTTTCACCATGAAGAGGAGTCCTTATATAGGCTTGGAGAGGCCTAACAACTAAAGATATTATTGGGATAATTTGAGGATTCATCTCCTTTAGTTGTGGATCTTCCCTAAGCTCGCACCTTGACCTCATATCTGAATCTAGCCAACTCCAGATATGAAGGGATTCTTCCCTGATTTCTCTCAACAATCCAAACATTCACTCAAAAAAGGCCAACGCTCCCTCAAAATGGGGCACAGAGCATTGGAACACTCTCCCAAAAGAGGTCAAAGAGCATTGTCACTCCTTGGCAGTGTATAGGGGAGCACTACCTTCCAAAATTTATTTTTTAGTGGTTGTTTCTATGGAAAAATACATGTACTCTCTTTCAAATGATTTCTCCTCTTCAAAACCAGTCTTTTGAGTGTCCTTTGTAATTTCACCCGAGACACGACATAGGCAAGATGAAAATATGCTTTTGAGACACTTGTGACCAAAATGTGACACTTGCGACATTGGTAATGAAGACACTAGGCCATCATCCTAATGAGTATTTTTGATGTGTAACACCAACTATGTATGACATTGGATAACAAACAACATGAGAATCCATATCCTATAGTTTTGCAATTCTATTAATTGTAACTCTCTATTGAATAGAGTATGTCTATATTTATGTTTAAGAATGAGTGATGTTGTGGCTATGAAACCACAATAAGTACATTTGTTTCTACTCGGTACTAGAAACCAGATATGCATAGAATCATTAAAATTTTCATTAAGGTATTTGATTTCTTACATTAATAAATTGTCACACTAACCCATTGAGAGACATATGTATTGGGTGTTATGAATATTGGTAAACCAATCTCATAAAAAAATATTCATTCTAATTAATTGGTTAATTCATGTAGTGAACCATTGCATCATTATTCTTTTCCAAATTGATTGCACTCCTCAACCCCATTATTATAGGTGACCTGAATTAATTCGGTGATTGTATTTACCTTCTAGAGAGATTTGTTTTGAGAAGTTGAACCTATAGCTAGGCATCATGTTTTTATCTGTTTGAATAAGTGTTGTAATGAAGGTAAACACAATTCCATTAATTTGTCAATGCAACAAACCAGTGAAGTCTGAAATCCAAATTAAAGAACTATTAACTATATCAATTGATGAGCAATGGATTTTGAAACACAATCGAAAAACCAAACTCTAACACTCATCTCAGAAATAGAGTTTAGAGAGAAGGATTTTTTTTATTTCCATAGAGGATTTGTGTTGATGAAATGGATAGGTCATAGGTCCATCATTTATGGATCAAGAAGGTAGTTCCAACAATAATATGTGGAGGATGGGGATAATTTCTAGAGAACAAGAGTACATGGAACCTATAGTGGATAATTGTGGAACATTGAATTGTAGTTGCATAAGGAAAATATAGGTTGAGTTGCATATTACATAATTGCATAAGAAAAGAAAATGTAATACTTTGGTTTTTTCCTTTGGAATGTACTGGATAATATTATGTATACATTATACATGTGTGGTTATAATGATGAGAGTCGAGCCATGTGAGGTTAAATAAATGACCATATGTCTAAATGATGTAAATATTCATCTATATGTTTCTAGTCTGGAGCCCAAGTCCTTGCTCTAACTAGGCATATAGATTGTGTGTGTGTGTGTGTGTGGACCTATTGGTATGTTCAAATGGATTTTGTCAACATCACATACTTACCAAGGGAAGGGGCCAATTAGAAATTTCCCATGGAAATGAAAATCCCTTCGATTATGGCCTAATTGTCATAAAACAAAGATTAAACAAAAATGGTAGGAGGAATATTCCTCCAACTATAGATTGTGTAAAATCAAAGAAACTCTAAGAAACAAAGATTAGTCTACAAGTCAGTGAGAAAAATCCCACTTCACATCGACTTGTTATCAATGCATAAAGTAAACAAGAAAATATATTACAAGTATGGGAATATTCTACACATTGAAATATATACACCTACAAGCATC
>ML805176.1:246410-268664 GCA_009831015.1 Picea engelmannii | reverse complement strand
GTTTATCTCACCCGTGGAGAGATTAAGACCATCCACTGAAAAGATACAAGGGGGTGGTTTGTAAATATCAAGGTAAGTGAGGTGAAGCAATGAAGAGGCTCTCATATACCAACATGAATCAATCTCATGTTCAGCCTACTCCACAGAGGATTTGAGAGTAAAATATGGATATATAAGATTACCACTTCATGAGTTTCCCTTCCATTTGAACCTACATGTATGATTGTCACCACGGGAAGAATCATTCAAGCAATGAGTGGGACTATGCCGAATTTTGCAAGAATAATATCATGAGGCACTAAACTCTTGGCATGAAGATGTTTGGATAACATTGTGACAAGCATCTATGTATCTTGTTTCATTCTACTCGACAAAGGTATGGTCCACAAACCCCACATTGATACAAGAGAATAGGTGTGACCCATGAGTGAAAAAAATGGATGTGTGATCAAAGGTCCTGACACTAAAACTAAAAAAATGGATTTTCAAGAATGGTGAGTGTTGCATATCTCTTGCTTAATCTAGCCTTTACTACTAAGGTCAAGGTAATGTGTCGTTCAGAAAAGAGGACCCCCAAATATACACATGAAAAGTGTACTCGCACCTCTATACAACACTTTTAAAATAGTTTTTAAGAACTCAAAACATTTAAAATGAAAATTTTGACTAACAATAAATCCAAATAGAAAATGACATTTTTCTCTCGAGTTGTTTCTCCCTGGTTCTAAAACCCCGGCGCGCCATTCTCTCCTCCACCTTTAGCGACGAGTCGCCCCCACCTCCTCCTCTGCCCCCCTGATGTAGCTACCTTTGTTTCTATGACCGCCTCCCAAAGAAAATCATCCAAGCCACCCCCCTCCAAGTTTGTTAAAAAAATGGTTGAAATTCCAAAAGTTCGGGCTCACTAGAGCTCTTCAAGAAATCTCACCATCAAGCTCAATGAAAACGGTCTGATAGGGAAGTTCACTAGCATATGGATGTCCCCTAAGTCCATGGCCATTTGGGTTGATAAAAAATGGAAGCCTCTCATCAAGGGTCATCTCTTACATGTCTTCTGCAGAGGTTTTTTTTTGCATTTCTCTTTGAAGAAAAGGAAGAAAGGGACTTGATATTAGGAAGCATTGCATAATTCATGGGTTCAAGAGGCATGTACTTGAATAGATGTACCCCATATTTCAACTTGGAGAATGACATCCCTTCTACTATTCATGTGTGGGTTTGTTTACCCTCCCTACCCATGCATTGTTGGAATGATGAAACAGTGGGAGCCATAAGAAACTCCCTTGGAAGATACATCATCAGAGTATAACCTAGAGATGGAATATAATCATGTGCTCACATTTGTGTGTAATTTGACATGGAAAAGGGCCTTTGGGAAGCTGTGGAATTGTCACTAGACAACTAGACCTACCTGTAGCAAATCAATTACGAACAAATTCCATTCAAATGTAAGACTTGTCATGAATACAAAAACTTCTCTAAGAACTACCCCAAGACAATCCCTAAACCAAAATCTCAATAAACCAATGGGTAGTGGTAGCAGCCGAAGAATCGAAGACAAATGTCAAAAGTTGGAGATCCTTCGAAATAGGGAAAACCCTCTTCAAACCCTCCTCCGAACAACCCAGGTAAAGCTCCCAATGGTCCCAACTCAAGCTCAAATTTTTATGACCCCATTATTGTCAATGATGATCCTCCCCTTCATGAAGAACCTTCTCTCATTGAATTAGTGGTCGCCCTGGATCAACCTGTAATCCCCTCAGAATGTTGCCCCTCCCCTGAAAGTCTCGTCTCCCCCCTGAAGAATTTTGTGAGCACCCCTGAGTTTCCTCCACATTTATCCATCCCCCCAATCATCCCTATGTCTGAAGGCCCCCTCTCAGATTCTAGTGAGGATTCAAAAAAGGACTCGACTATTAACAAACCTACAAAGAAAGTGGGTCGACAGACCAATAGGAAGAAGCAAGAAACATAAGCCAACAAAGAAAAAGAAAAGGGCACACAATCAACTCTCGATGGGGTGGTCACCAGATAAGTAAGAGGCCCACAAACGCACAACAATCCCAATCCCTCCAAGGGAGGGGTTCCTAAATATTCACATAAATGATGAAAATCCTTTCCTCGAGTTATAGGTACCTCGGGAGTCCCTCAATATCTGATTTAGTCAAGTCCCTAATCAAAGAGGAGAAACCAAACATCCTACTTCTCTAAGAAACCAAGCTAAAGGACAAGGACATCCTTCATCTCGGCTCGAAAGTTTGAAAATCCAGTCAAGGAATAACAATGAGCTTCAGAGGTGCCTCTGGGGGCCTTTGGCCACTTTGGAACCCAAGAATTTACAACCTAGAAAGCAGTCAATCCTCTTAGCATTGGTTGAGGGTCAATATTTATCATATGGAAATAAGGGATGTACTCTTAGTGGTTAATGTTTTATATGTCAAACAACCCCCATGAAAAATAACACTGTTGGGATCTTGACCTTGTCCTTCAGAATTCAAACACAATCAACAAATTAATCATCGCCAAGGACTTCAAGACAACCCTCCATCCCAAAGAAAAGAGGGGAAACAAACTAGTTCAAGAACCCTCAAGAGAACAAATGGAGGACCTGATATCCCACTTGGATCTATCCAACGTCAAACCAAATAAATGTAGATATACTTGGTCAAATCGACACTTGGTCTTGGACTACATTGCAAGTCATCTAGGAAGATTCTAGGTAAGTAACTCTTTCCTCAAGGATAATCTTTCTTTCTCCTCGTTCATTCTTCCTTGAGGAGGTTCTAACCATAGACCAATTTCCCTGCTCATTTATGAGATTGAGGACATGGGCCCAATCCCACTAACATTCAAACCCTTATGGAATTGAGATTCCTCTTTCTTCAATATAATTTCCAATTTAAGGAGTTCTTGGATCACCGACTCCCTTGTCTTCATTTGGAGAAAAAATTGAAAAGGACGAAGCAAGCCTTCAAGGAGTGGGCCAGATTGGTTTATAAATCTCCCACTCTTCATATCACATCCTTGCGAAAAAAAAATCAAGACCTTCCAGGTGATGACGAAGCAGGAGCCTATCACGAGAGATCTTCTCCAAGAAGAACAACATACCTTTCAATAATATCGATGATCTCAAAGTGGAGGAAGAATATTGGTAATTAAAATATCATAGGTTTTGGATCAAATTAGGGGATAAGAACACTAAATTTTTCATAAACAAGCTAGAGCCATGTTGTGGAAGAACAATGTCAAAGAAATTATAAAAGAAGATGGGTTGACTGCATCCTCTTTCACCTAGGTAAAAGAGGTATCCTTTCAACATTTCAGTAATATGTATTCAGAGCCTCACCTCCCTCCCAAAGAGGACTCTACCCAGTTGTTGGACCACATCCCTCTTGTCATAACCCAATAAGATAACAAAGATATCTCAGCACCCGTCAAGGACTCGAAAACACTTAAATCCATTCATCAAATGGAGCTTGATAAAGCGTCCAAGCCAGACGGCTTCTTAGCGCACTTCTACAAAATATGTTGGGACATTATTAAGTTTGATCTAGTATGTATGGTTAGATATGTTTAGAAATCAACCCGCATGGGAGGCATCACCAATTCTTCTTTCCTGGTCCTCATTCCTAAAAAGGTAAATATGTCCTTCTTCTCCAGATTCAGGTCTATTTCTCTATGTAATGTCTCTTACAAAATTATTTCAAAAGTTAATTCAAACAGAATAAAGCCACTCTTGCCAAAACTCATTTGCCCAAATCAAGGAGGATTTGTTGAGAAAAGGAAAATCATTGACAATATTATCCTTGTCCAGGAAGCCATTCATTCTAGAAAAACTAGAAAAGAAAAGGGAATGATAATCAATTTAGACATGGCCAATGCATTTGATAGAGTTAACCATAGATTCCTCTTAGTTTCCCTAAAATGTGTTGTCTTTCATGACCACTTCCCTAAACTGGGTATTATCTTGCTTCTCCTCCCCCTGGATATCGCCCCTCATCAATGGTTTCCCAACCCTTTTCTTTCATGCTTCAAGGGGGATTTGTTAGGGATGCCCCCTCTCCCCCTTCTCTATATTCTTATGGTTGAAGCACTTAACAGATCATTGGAACATCCAAGAAGAGAAAAGTCTATCCCATAAATTAAAATTGTCAGGGGGAATAAAAGACTCAACCACTCCCAATTTGTTGATGACACCCTCCTAATCACTGTAGCCTCTACTATTCTAGCCATCATATTTAAAAACATCCTAGACCACTTCATGAAATCCTTAGGAGGACTAATAAATAATGCCAAAAGTCATCTCTTTACTTGGAACACCAACCTCAGCCTAACCAAAGAAATTGTGAGAATATTTGGATTCCCTTATGATGAAAAATGGAAATCTTTTAAATATTTGGGAATCCCGAACCTTTAACCTCATCCACCTGGTGGCCTATCTTGGAAGAACTAAAATGAACATTCTCTCAATGGGGAGCGCATTGGCTAAACCCACCTGACAGAATTGTCCTCATCAACTCTATTTTAAGTTCCTTGCCTATTTTCCAATTCCCCATGCTTCTAGCCCTCACCTCCTTTTGTCACGCCTATGCTCAGGAAATTCACAAATTCCTCTGGCAAGGAAGTAAATCGAATGCAAAACGCTTTCATCCGATAAATTGGAATGTGATCTAGGCCCTTGAAATGCATGGTGGACTTGGAATTTAGGACCTTGTAATCATGAATAAAGCACTCAGGGATAAAATTCTTTGGTATTTGGTGTTCAATCGTAAGGAATGGTGGAAATCAATCTTAAATAAAAAAATACCTCCCTAGCCCCCACCCGAGATTCCTTGATAACCCATCTCCCCCCTCAATCTGCTCTCAAATTTGACGCCTTCTCCAAGCCTTACTCCCCATTCTCTCTCCCAGCCCCACTTGGAACCTTGGCAATGGAAAATAAATAAAAATATGGGAAGACAACATTATGGGACAACCCCCCTTGAAACAATATCTGACCTCACTCCCCTAGAAAATTGGCTTGACTCCTAAAACAAACACAGTTTCTTTGATATCTTGTTGTGGGACAAACAATCTTGCAGATGGTTGGGCTAGAATTTGGGGGACCCCCTACCCCCCCTTCATCCCCTCTCAAAGCATCTACTTCTCAAGTTATATGGATGTGCCCCCCTACATCATGATTCAAGAGATTGCAGAGGTTGGGGAAAGCTTGTATATTTTGTTAAACGGGGATACCAATTAGAACTCCAAAAATTAGGTCTCCCCCAAAGATATAGTAAATGGTGAGGAATATGGAATCTTGACGGTATTTTGAAAACATGTGCCTTTAGTTGGACCCTCGTGCATTGAAAAGTGTTCGCTAGGGAAAATTTGGAAAAAATGAGCATTCAAGGCTCATCTAGGTGTGCTCTATGATTTGAGGACTTGGACCACTCCACTCACCTTTTTCTGAATTGTCCCTTCACCAAGAAAGTTTGGAAGATAGTTTTGCATGATATTAATTTCATAATTCAATGGCCCTATTCTATAGAACACGTCCTTTTTCATTGGCCCTAAGCTTATCTTAGTACCTTTGAAAGAAAGTTTGTATTTAAAATAATTTGGTCAACCCTCCCCTTCTTTGGTTGCTGGAAAATTTGGTAGGCCAGAAATGGAGGAATCTTCTAGGGGTTGCAATCCACACCAAAAATTATGGCTATTAAAGCAATATGTCTCTTATTGGAGCACTTCAATTCAATAAATCTGCACACCTCTCAGCCCAATGTTTCATATTTTTAGGAAGCAAAGTGGATGGAAGGATTCCCTATCAAAAAAAATTCTCCCCTTCATGCTCACTCAGGATTGGCTTGGAAACTTCAACACTCGATTAATGATTTCTCTCAGTGGTTAAGGGCTCAAGATCATTTCACTCTATGCTTTGATGGAGCCTCCAAAGGGAATGTCGGGGTAGCAAGTGCAAGAGGGGTTCTGTATGACCCAGAAGGAAATATTGAGAACACTTATTCATGGAATTTAGGGGTGGCTACTAATAACTAGGCTGAATCGTATGCCCTCTTGCAAGGTATATTGATAGCAAGATAAAAAAAACATTAAATACCTCTTAGTTGTGGGTGACTCCAAGAATACCATCAGACATATAAGGTGTTCCTCCCTTATAGTGGATGCTATCCTTAAATCGATAGTCAAAGGCATATATGATATCCTCAAGGATTTTGAGCAAGTGTTCCCATGACACATCGAGTGGGAATTAAATTCTCTTCCTCACAATTTGGCTAACATTGGAGTCAAAGGGAAAGAAAGATCACTGAATATAGATTGAAATATTAGGTTTCTCCCTGCCCCTTAGATCCTCTCTTATGTCCTAGGCATATGATATTGGTTCTTGGATCTGGAGGGGGGCTCTCTTTCTATTGGCCCTCTCCTCCTTCGACACGTGGAACCCCTCTCCTGTCGATTAGTGTTTAGCCCCTCCTTTCTCATGGCTCCCTCTGCCCCCCCATACTTTCCTTCCCCCCTCCCTTCCTTCTTCTCCCCTCCCTTCCTTCCTTTGTCCCCTCCCTCTCGTCACCCTGCTTGACTCTCCATCCTCCCTTGCTGCAATGGGACCCCTCCCTCCCAGCTTCCTACCCCCCCCACCAGAATTTTGTTTTTCTCAGCTTGTAGCACTCCATCCTTCATTCACACGAAGCCCACTTAGGAGTTGGATGCTCAAACACTCATGCTTGTCCTTTCCCCTCGCTACCCTCATGCGTTATTATCCTCCCACCCCCTGGATCTAATTCACTCGCTCGTGGACATCAAATCTCAGCATGGGAAGGGATAGTTGGAATTCGGTGACAGATTTGTAGGAATGAAAACCATCTCTCCATCCAAATTTGAGCATCAAACAACTTTATAATTCTCTATGGGCATGGAATTCAACACCATCTTCTTCAGCTCCTTGGGTGGTAGCAAATTTTGGAAGACAACTACAGTAAGGAAAACAAACGTTAAGGAACAAATTTGTGGGTACTATAGTTGCATCAAGAGCTAGATGATTTGTGTCCAGTGGTCATATCCATCTAGGAACCTTAGCATCCCAAGTTTTAGCAGTGCTCGATTTGATTATGCACCATAGACAATCCTTTCAATCCTTACATGTTGAATTCGATGCTCTCATGAGCCAGTTAGAGGAGATTAGGCTCCAACCAGATTTCAATGAGCAGCAGGGATTCACCTCAACAAGGTCTGAATCAACAAATTCTAGTCCGCAGTCTCAGTTGGTCCTCGACCTCAATGCAACAGTTCCACGGGNCCCCCCCCAAATTTAGTTTTGTATGAACTTCCAATTTTAGTGTTGTCTCGATATATTCTACCAGGTTTACCCTATCAAAACTTTTGATTAAAAAGTTTGTCAAACATCTATAAATCAATGTAATTCTCGACCCAAACATAACCTGGCCTTAGTATTGGAATATCCTCCTCTATGGAGAAACATTTTGCCTCTGTATGTACTTTGTTACTTAAATGCTATATAATACAAATTTCACAGTCTCAGTTTTAAAAAAAACCAATAAATCCAAATAGAAATAATTATTATTTTAAAGAAGCAATAACTATTAAAAACATTTCCATGTAGATTCATTAAAAAAAAGTTTAAAATCCTATAAAGTTGTCAGTTTTCGGTAACTTGAACTCTTAAGAAAAGAAGGTAAATAATGTGTTCTGAGAAAATTATGATATATATATAATATATAGTTATAATTGAGGATATATCTCATCTCCAAAAACTGCCATCTAGGCCCACCAGGGGGCACCCAACCCGCTAGCACCACATCAGGACCCCCATCCATCCTTGCTAGCACCCTTTTTCGATCTGCGCTCCACGGATCCTACAAAATATAAGATTATAGTTGACCCAATTTCAATGTCACCATGTGGTACATACCACATTGTCTTACCACACTTTCAACCACTACGGAGCTATGAATGTTATATCTCATCCATCACGTGTCATCCATGTCATTCTAGTTACCTGACAAGCCTCCCTCTAGTCACCTCACATTATTATCCATTAGTAGCCATGGTCGCCAAGGATTTAGGTCATTTAATGGATTTTGTTTTGATTCTACAAACTCCCCACCTATCCAACACTATTTTCCCTCCCCCTTGCATAGTTCATCTCTAGTCTATCTCGCCTGCAACCTTGCCCCTCTCACAAAGTTCATCTTTGGACTGCCCATCTACATCTCTCTCACATATTTTGGATTTGGTTCATCCCTATCACAAAGTTCAATTGTATTCCCTTCGACATCCTCGACTTGGCTCTCATTAGCAACCCCTATTCTAGTCCCAACTTTATCCTTCTACTTCAAGTCGTTTCATGGATTTTATTTTGAGTTCTCAACTCGTGTGCAACCTCATCCCTCTGTGATCAATTTTTATTCTAGTCATGTTTGCA
Source organism: Picea engelmannii (assembly GCA_009831015.1). NCBI lineage: Eukaryota > Viridiplantae > Streptophyta > Pinopsida > Pinales > Pinaceae > Picea > Picea engelmannii. The sequence goes on along the minus strand of ML805176.1, from coordinate 260,224 downwards.
ACCTTAGCTCTGGTCCCATCTTGCACTAGCTTGGTAAGTTTTCTTGCAATTCTTATTCTTTAAAACTTGCAAATTTTTAAATTCAAATAGTTTTTTTTTAAGATTTGGGATATTTATTTTTTATCTATAGAGAGAGAGATTTAAATACCAAAGTTATGTCAGTACACCAGCATTATACTTTCATTTTTATGTAATGCATATAATTTACATCATACCGACATTATTTCATTACACCAGTGTTATGCTTTCCTTTTTATATAATGCATGTTATTTATATCATATTAGTGTCATAGCTAGATATATGTCGAATCTATTCTTTGTCATTCTTAGAATTATATGGGAACCCACATTATATGTGATGTTATGTATAGTGTTATTATAGTTATTATCACACCTATTTGTTGAAAGTACATTTCAATTCATGGAAAACCACTACAGAGTTGAGTTTTTTCTTGATGGTAGATTCTTTTGTACATGTGCTCTACCTAGAATCCCTCCACTATTGCCTCCTACATCCATGCAATGGCATATACCACACCTATGACAGGTTAACGTTTAGTGACCATCATCAACACCTGCACTATATAATGCAACCCTTACCCAACAAGTTTTGAGGGGAATGGGGTTTTGAACCACTACAAAAGATCATAAGAACTCCCATAGAGTACTATATTCTCCTACTTGTGTAGAGAAGGAAAAATATGATTGAAATAAAAAATAGATGAATCACGACATGGTAAATAAATATTGTATCTACTAGGGTGTTGAACCAACCTATCTATTGGAGAGTTTGGCCTTAAATTACAGGGAAACATTCAAAATAAAATGTGAAAATGGGATAAACAACACTCATGTAAATTGTAGAAATTGCTTGTGGACAATGAGGCTTGGGGATCTCGTGTGGATGGTGGCTCTCCATCAAAGGGTAAGAAAAACATGTTAATATTCATTTATGTTTTATCGAGTTGCTAATATTCTTTTATGCTACTCATGGTCTTTTTGTATGAAGGTTGTTGAGGGAAAAAAAACGATGTCTTTCTCCCAATGATGCCCCAACCAAGACAAAGGTTAAAAAAAAAAAAAAATTGCCTCCTTCGGAGGATTCCTCATCTAAGGACCCCCTCTCTATGGAATATTCTATCTACCCCTTTACAAATTGCAATCCAACAAGGATATTGTTATCCCCTAGCCTAAGGATAACTAAGGAGATCACGTCTCGAGACCCACAAGTCCTAGACATGGAGTACCAAGAGTTAGATGACTTGAGCATGGCCCCAGAGTGCCCCTCTTTTCATCAATGCAATCCACTTATCACCAACAATAGTATCCATCCCACGAGCCTGACCTTGGAGTAACGGTGGGTCTTGTTCCACGAGGTAATGAGTCTGGGTATCATGGTATGTATCACTATGATTTTTGAAGCACTTGAAAAATGTTGTATTGAATCCTTGTTCATTTCATGACGTTTTCTTGGAAATTATGCTCTTTTCCTCGTTCATACCTGGAGGGGTGACAAGGTTTCCTATTAAGTTGATTTCCCTTTAGGATGGGTTGCTATTGGGTGGATCTGTGAAATTTCATCATCTATTGCCTCCATACCTACCATTTTCCATATTCATTCCTTTCATCTCCCCTATCCTTGTTTGGGCATTGATATTGACTACACTACGAAGGGTTGTACCTTACCTCATGGGAAGAAGGGGCTAAAGGCCCAGAGGGTAAAAGTAGCTGGCAAGAGTTAAAAGCCAATGTTGAAACCTTCGAGATGCTTCGCCAGGGATCCCTGAGAAAGTAGTGAAAAGCTTCTCAGTAAGAAAAGGGGACCCATAAGATAACATAAACACTCAAGGTATTAGTTGATGGATAGGGGGTCTCATCACAAGCCAACCTATTATGACCATGGGAATTTAGCGATATGACACTACCATTTATCTGGTCACCAAAACAGGGTAGTGGCTCTTGGTGGCATAGCCAAGAGAAAGGGGGTCTCATCATGGGTCAACCTTCTAATTTCGTGAAATGTTTGTGGATAACGTTGTCACCTTTGGTCATCAAGCCAGGACAACGACCCTCAACTATTCCCTTGAAGCACAAGAGCAAAAGATCAAAATAAATAAAGCTAAGAGTAAAACGAAATTAGTGGGCTAGGAAACAATTGCATTTATGACAAGGTGCAACTCGCCCTCTACAAAGGCACCCATAGGTAGGACTTTACATTTCCATGTTATTACATGCACCCCATGCCACCTTATACACTTACATGACCTGGATTAGACCCCACCTAGGAAACATCCCAAACTAAAGAGAGGTTATCCCAATAGGACACCCTAAGACCTTCTCCAAATCTAACTTGTCAAATTGCATAACATCTTTGAGCATTTGTCTGAGTTAAGGGGGGTGTGATGCACATGTTTGGGTAATTTAATTATTGGATGTGACTTACATGCTATGATCCTTGTGACTTATGAACCAAGGTTATACTTTCATTTGTATGTAATGCATATAATTTACATCATACCGACATTATTTCATTACACCAGTGTTATGCTTTCCTTTTTATATAATGCATGTTATTTACATCATATTAGTGTCATAGCTAGATATATGTCGAATCTATTCTTTGTCATTCTTAGCATTATATGAGAACCCACATTATATGTGACATTATGTATAGTGTTATTATAGTTATTATCACACCTATTTGTTGAAAGTACATTTCAATTAATGGAAAACCACTACAGAGTTGAGTTTTTGCTCGTTGGTAGATTTTTTGTATAGATGCTCTACCTAGAAGCCCTCCACTATTGCCTCCTACATCCATGCAATGGCATATACCACACCTATGACAGGTTAACGTTTAGTGACCATCATCAACACCTGCACTATATAATGCAACCCTTACCCAACAAGTTTTGAGGGGAAGGGGGTCTTGAAACACTACAAAAGATCATAAGAACTCCCATAGAGTACTATATTATCCTACTTGTGTAGAGAAGGAAAAATATGATTGAAATAAAAAATAGATGAATCATGACATGGTAAATAAATATTGTATCTACTAGGGTGTTGAACCAACCTATCTATTGGAGAGTTTGGCCTTAAATTACAGGGAAACATTCAAAATAAAATGTGAAAATGGGATAAACAACACTCATGTAAATTGTAGAAATTGCATGTGGACAATGAGGCTTGGGGATCTCGTGTGGATGGTGGCTCTCCATCAAAGGGTAAAATAAACTTGTTAATATTCATTTATGTTTTATCGAGTTGCTAATTTTCTTTTATGCTACTCATGGTCTTTTTGCATGCAGGTTGTTGAGGGGAAAAAAACAATGTCTTTCTCCCAATGATGCCCCAACCAAGCCAAAGGTCAAAAAAAAAAAATTGCCTCATTCAGAGGATTCCTCATCTAAGGACCCCCTCTCTACGGAATATTCTATCTAACCCTTTACAAACTGCAATCAAACAAGGATCTTGTTATCCCCTAGCCTAAGGATAACTAAGGAGATCACGTCTCGAGGCCCGCAAGTCCTAGACATGGAGTGCCAAGAGCCAAACAACTTGAGCATGGCCCTGGAGTGCCCCTCTTTACATCAATGCAATCCACTTATCACCAACAACAGTATCCATCCCACGAGCCTGGTCTTGGAGTAATGGTGGGTCTTTCTCCAAGAGGTAATGAGTTTGGGTATCATGGTATGCATCAATATGATTTTTGAAGCACTTGAAAAATGTTGTATTGAATCCTTGTTCATTTCATGATGTTTTCTTGGAAATTGTGCTCTTTTCCTCGTTTATACCTGGAGGGGTGACATGGTTCCCTATTAAGTTGATTTCCCTTTAGGATGGGTTGCTATCGGGTGGATCTGTGAAATTTCATCGTCTGTTCCCTCCATACTTACCATTTTCCATATTTATTCCTTTCATCTCCCCTATCCTTGTTTGGGCATTGAGATTGACCACACTAGGAAGGGTTGTACCTTACCTTGTGGGAAGAAGGGGCTAAAGGCCCAGAGGGTAAAAGTAACTAGAAAGAGTTAAAAGCCAATGTTGAAACCTTCGAGATGCTTCACTAGGGATCCCTGAGAAAGTAGTGAAAAGCTTCTCAATGAGAAAAGGGGACCCATAAGATAACATAAACACTCAAGGTATTAGTTGATAGATAGGGGGTCTCATCACAAGCCGACCTATTATGACCATGGGAATGTAGTGATATGACACTACCATCTATTTGGTCACCAAACCAGGGTAGTGGCTCTTGGTGGCATAGCTAAGAGAAGGGGGTCTCATCACAGGTCAACCTTCTAATTTCATGAAATGTTTGTGGATAATGTTGTCACATTTGGTCATCAACTCAGGACAATGAACCTCGACTATTCCCTTGAAGCACAAGAGAAAAAGATCAAAATAAATAAATCTAAGAGTAAAACAAAATCAATGGGCTAGGAAACAAATGCATTTGTGACAAGGTGCAACTCACCCTCTACAAAGGCACCCATAGGTAGGACTTTACATTTCCCTATTATTACATGCACCCCATGCCCAAACATCTACCCCATGCCACCTCATACACTTACATGACCTAGATTAGACCCCACCTAGGAAACATCCCAAACTAAAGAGAGGTTATCCCAATAGGACACCCTGAGACCTTCTCCAAATCTAACTTGTCAAATTGCATAACGTCTTTGAGCATTTGTCTGAGTTAAGGGGGGGTGTGATGCACATGTTTGGGTAATTTAATTATTGGATGTGATTTACATGCTATGATCCCTATGACTTATGAACCCCTGGAGGGCATACTTGTTGTTATTGTAGGATCTTTCTTGATGGACAGGTACACATGAGGGAATGATTAGCTCAGACCTTTATGGGGGCTTAAATCCCAGAGATGGATGCTGCAATCCCAACCAAGGGTAAGAAGAGATTGAAGATTTGCACTAGGAAAAAAGAAGGGTGTTACCTTTGGAGACACCTTAGCAGGCCTAGACCCAGGGGGACCTTACTCTTCCACATGGACGTTGGCCCTTGAGGGTCCTGGACGTCAATATCATATCCTTATACGTCATCCAAAGCTAGGATTTTCATTTTGGAGGCATTTATGAGCCTGGTGGCATGTGTGGGCATCATGTGGGGCCTCTGGAGGTGAAGTACCCTACATTTAAAGCTCAACGTTCCACCTTAGGGCCTCAACATCACCCCAGAAGGGCATGGAATTACCCTTGGAGGTGTTTTTAGATGTTGATTAACTTTTATTATGTCAAAATTGAATTTTATTGTAAATTAGCCAGGTCAGCCTTATTTTTGACATAAAAGTCAAAGTTTTGTATAACTAAACATAAAGTACATTCATTGTTAACATAATGACTCCTCACATAAGAGGAGAGGTCTGCAATTTGCACCCTAGTAAGGGATATTGGATGAAATTGTGAGGCACACTCTTGTACAAGGTTAATTTTTGCAAGTTGGATCAATCTTGGAAGCTTTTATGGTGATCTTGCATGGTATTTTCATGATTATTCTCATTGCAAGTAAGTGAAATTTGCATTTTTTGTCATCTATTGAATGGTTTATGTATGGTTTTATTTTCTCATACAAGATTATGAAAGTGAATGGTATACTTAATGCTTAAAGTAAGGAACTTAAATTGCTACTTTCTTACTTTCTATTTTCCAATCTTTTCATTGAATTGATCTAGTGACTAGTGAAACCCTAGAGCCCTAAATTGCTAGCACTCTAAGGGTTTGACCTAGTTATATTTGCCTAAGTTTTATCCCATAAGAAGCCTAAGGAGAACAAGGTGTTAGGGCCTAGAATTTCCTACACCCTAGTATCTTGTTTCTTGAGGTAAATGCATAGGGGGACTTAAGTTACTACTTCTCCTATGCATTTTCCCTCTTAGACTTTTATGAATTATCAAAATTGAATTGTAGCCTTTGAAGAAGTCGTCCACTTGACTCCATAAGCCCTAGAAGGCACTAGCTCTTGCCTCTCTCTTGTTGAAGGATTGATTAAATACTCAAACACTCTTCTCCTAAGATTTTACTAACTATTTCTAACCATAGTTTAGCTTAGATCACTAACTTATTTGTTGTTGTTATAAATGACTGCTACAACCATCTAAATGCAACAAATTTTCTGCATAATTGACTTTGAATGCTAGCTAAACACTTCAAAAGTTGCTTATGACATTTTATTATCATTTTGCTTAGTAAATGTTATCCTTTTATTGTCTTTTCAAGCAATTTTAAGGAGTATTTGTTGCAGCTATTACATTTCATCAATTGTTGTTGTAAACTTATTAACTGTTGCCAATTTATATCAGCTAGCACTTATTGTCATTGTCCATTGTCCATTGTCTCTTGAGGTGTTGTTATCATATTTGTACCCAGAATTATTGTATATGCATGCTATATTGTCTTGTTCTGGGTAGGTACATCAAACACTTCATTAACCTCATCTTTGGGACACAAATTTAGTTACTTTGGTAACTAGTGAGAGGGGGGAATATATCTCGAACATAACCCTAATTTTCTATCCCTTTAGGTTACTGGGGACTCCTCCCCTGGGGTAGACCTTGCTTATCCCTAAAAAGAGGGGATTTCCTATTAAGGTCGCAGTGATAGGATATCATGTTTGTTACACCAATCTCTCTTACTTACCTTGGGCTTTGGGAAAGTATGGATTGTGTGATAACAGGTCCCTCATTTTTTTTGTTATGTTGTTATCTGATAAATCTAGACACTAGATTTATGTTGACTATGACAACATTATAACTAAGATTTGATGTCGACATCATAAATCTTGATGATGGATTTTTATGATAACTATGTTGGTGTAATAAATATTGACGCTAGAATTATGCTCAATATTTCAACATTATGTAGGCATAAAGTTAATCTCTCTATGTTGGCATTAATACATTTTAACACATTGACATGAAAATTGTGACTCTATAGATTACAAACTATTATGTTATGATTTATCATGCATGGCATTATGTTTAGTATGCTTACTATTCTAGGGTTAATACATTTGGACATGTCTGCATGAGAATTGTAACAATACAAAATGAAAACAATTATGTTATCATGCTATTTAAATTTTGTTATGTTGTTATGTTATGCCACATATAATAACTCTGCAAGCTACCCCTAGAAAAATTCTAATTTTGCAAACAATAATTCAACAAGTACCCCCCTTTTTTAATTTTATTATGCTATTTAAATTTTAATTTGATATTATGTTATGCCAAGCATAATAACTCTGCAAACTATCCCTAAGAAAATTGTAACTCTACAAACAACAATTCTTTCAAGTGTAATTTAGCAAGGACTCCCCATTAAAAAACTAATAAAAAATTGTTATATGTTATTTGTATTTTGTTACGATGTTATTTTAAAGAACACCTAAATAACAACCAACATTATCAATCATGAAATCAAATTTATAAATCATGAGGCCGGTGTTATAAATCATGAAGTAGGCATAGATTGTGACATATATGTTATCCTAACTATGTTGGCTTTGTCTCTTGGAAATCTATAACTTTGCAAACAATAGTTGATCCAGATTTTATGAGCATAAAAAAATGAACACAAATTATTATTATTATTCACACAGAGACACAAGGGAACAATAACATAGATACAATAAGATTGGCTTCTATTTAATAAGTAAATATGTTGAAACGGTAAAATGCAGATTGAAAACAAGCATGATAGAATGGTGGCGACTTATCTCTAAGAAGAGATGTGACAACTGCGCTCATTCACAAGAAGATGATTACAATCAGGCTCTGAAATCCTTTTTACAATAAACATGAATTCCAAAACCCTAGACATCCAAAAACCTAACCCTAGGAAATGAAGCACCAAAATTCATGTCGGCTCTGTTGGGGTAAGTTAGTACATCAACTTTCTGAGGTCGTAATTTTTGCATACAATCTTCGTTTTAGGTGCATGATAGCCCGTTAGAAACGTCTATTCAAGGAATAAACATTATGTCATCAAAATCAAATTATGATCATAATTTGACTACGACGAGCCCTAAAAACGTTGTTTAGGGCCTCAAAACAGCCCCAGAAGTTCAAGACCCAAAAACTAGGGAAAAAATTGCTAAACATAAAAATTGCCAAGATGAACTGGTTGGAATAGGTGGGTGGCCACCAACATCCACTTGGATCAATCCCCCCCATTAGGAAGCAATGGTATCCATTACGTTGAGTTCCCCCATCAGATGAGGAAATGCCTGCTGAATTTGGCCCCGGGTGAACCACTTGCCTTGGTGCAAGACCTACCTTGCTTTGATAACATGATAAAGTTGGATCCTCTACTGGCAAGTGCCCTTGACCTATGTGTCCACGATATGATTAGTGGATGTTTGTTCCATGTAGTCAGGGTTGAGTTCTATTGGTTTCAATTGTTCTGTTATCTCTTAGGTGTCCAATAATGATGGAAAATATGGTCTAAGGAGATCCACATTGAACATTAGGTGCAATACAAGGAAGGGGGGAATGTTGAGCTCAAAATAATTGTCACCCACAACCTAAGTGATGGTGTAAGGTCCACAATGGAGTGGAAGAAGCTTTCAATGGGGCCCTATAAGGCATTCTTTCTGCAAGTGCAACCAAAATTTTTCTCCCACCTAAAACTTGTGTCGCACCCGATGTTCTTCATGGTGTTTCTTGTACTTGTCGTTGGACTTTTGTAAAATATATTGATACTATTGGTGGATGTGTTGGATCCACTCAATTAACTAGGTGGCTTTGTCATCTTCAATTGGAGTATAGGACAATTCTTCCTGTGTGGTTGCAAGGGGTAGTGCAACATCCATGGGACCCAATGGTTGAAATCCCAATCCCACTTGAAAGGGGTTGTGGTCAGTTGAGCTATGTATGGATTTGTTGTACCTCTGCTAAACATAGGGAAGACTCTCATCCCACATGCAGGGGTTCTTGGAATTGTACACATGTAGGATATGCATGATCAGCCAGTTGATGACCTCGGATTGGCCATTTGTCTTGGTGTGGATGGAAGTGGATTTGGTGAGCTTGGTGTCTAGTAGCGACCAGAGGCTCGACCAAAATGCGTTGAGGAACTGACTGTCCTGATATGAGATAATGGTTTGTGGGATCCCAAAATGTACCCACACTCGTTCAAAAAATATCTTGGCAGTGGCCTCCGCTATGATGCTCTTCTTGCAGGCGACCATAATTGCCATCTTGGAAAAGTGATCAACAACCACAAAAACACGGTCATTTACCTGCTTGGTGGATGAGAGCCCCGACATGTAGTCCATTGAGATGGATTCCCAGGGTTTGTTAGGAGTAGGCAAAGGAGTGTACAAGCCTTGTTTCTTAGTGCCCAGTTTGGAAATAACGCAAGTAGTGCAGAACCTGATATACTTGTTGACATTATGTCGAAGTTTTGGGAAGTAGAAATGTCGTTGCAACACTGTCACTGTGTTTTCTATGCTGAAGTGTCCTTCCACCTGACTGTAGTGGGATTCCCAAATCAACTTCACTTTCTCCCTTTATGGAAAGCAAAGATGGCCCAGATGGCACATCAACATATCCTAAAGATGGAAATTAATGACAAGTATGTCTGTGCCCAACATCTAGTAGGTGGTGGCAAAGTTAGGATCTTTCTCATAGAGGTGGGGCCATCTAGACATCTTGTGGCCACAAGAGTCTAGCACAATGGGGAGTGTCCCGACTAGAGATCGGTTGAGGAAATCAATGACCTAGTTGGTACTTCCTGTCTTATACTTGATGTTGAGGTGGAACTGCTACAAGGATGTGGACCAGTTATGATGGCTGTCATTCTATAATTTGCCTTTTGTCTGCATAAACGACAACAACTTATGATCAATGTGGTGGATTGTCTCCTTCCTGAGATTGTAATTCCTCCACTGGTGGAAGGCTTTCACAATGGATTACATTTCTTTGTCATAAGTAGGATATTAACAGACGACATCTGATAGTGTCTCACTATGATAGGACATGGGGTGGTCGTGCTGAGTAAGAACTGCGCAAACAACATAGTCTGAAGCATCTATCTCAATCTCAAAGGGTTGTTGTAGGTCAGCAACGAAATCACTGGGGCTGAGCACAAGCGTTGCTTCATATAATCGAACGCTTGTTTTTGGGACAATCCCCACACAAACTTTGCCTTACCACCACCTCTGGTTACTTGGTTTAGGTCCCATGCAATATGGGAGAGTCCCGACATGAACCTGCGATAGAAATTGACAACGCCTAAAAGCTACGAAGCTCAGTGAACATGGTTAGGGCTGGCCAGTCACGAATGACTTGGATCTTGGTTGGAGCCACATGCACACCATGATCATCAACATTGTAGCCTAAGTGTTGCACCCTGTCCATGTCGAAGGAGAATTTTTCTAAGTTGGCATAAATCTTGTGATGTCGTAGAGTGTGAAAAACCATTTGAATATGCTACAAGTGTTTCGCCCAAGTCTTGTTGTAGATGAGGATATCATCCAGATACACCACTACAAAAGAATTGGTGAAAGGCTGCAAGATATTGTCTATCATCCTCATGAAATTTGTTGGGGCATTTGTCAAACCAAAGGGCATGACCAACCATTCAAAAAGACCTTATTTTGACTTAAAGGCAGTCTTCCATACATTTTTCTTTTGTATTGGTATCTGATGGTAATCAATCTTAAGATCAATCTTACTGAAGTATTTTCCCCCCTTGATATAATCAAGGAGATCGTCGATTCAGGGAATCAAGTATTAGTTCCTGAATGTGATTTTATTTAGGGCCCGGTAATAAATGCAGAGTTTCCAGGTCTGGTCTCTCTTCTGCACCAGCACAATTGGGCTTCCACAAGGTGATGAGTTGGGTCAGATTTTCCCCTTTTGGAGCAGTTCTTGGATTTGACGCTTGATATCCTCATTTTTTAACAAAGAGAGGTCATAGACTAGCCCATTGGGTAGCGGTGTGTCGGGGGTTAGATCGATGGAATTCTTGACATGACAATGAAAAGGTACCCTAGTAGGTGAGGAGATGATGTCTTTGTATTCTTATATGACCTTATTGACTTGCTTCTACTGCATGGATAGGTCGATCGTGGAGGCCATGGATGTGGATGCAATATTTCACTCACTCTGAGAGAGAATCACGAAGAAGACAAATTTCCCAGTCTGAGAGATGACCTTTCTGCATTTCTTGGAAGAGCTCAAGGAAATGGTACTAGGTGGGACTACCTCGAGTATCCTGTACAATTTCTTGTTCAAAGTAATAATAACACTGCGAGGCCTAGACTCATATATAGCATGACGTTTCCATAAATAAGATTGGCCCAAAAGAACATCAAAAACTTCAAGGGGAGCAACATCACACAATACCTCATCTTTGAAGGGATTGATGTCATACGACATGCGACACTATTGGCTGACATGAAGATCACTTCCTTGGCAGAGCCATCCGATGGTGTAGGGATATGGGTGCGACATTGTCGGCAGGGCTAGTTGCTTGATGACCTTCATCGAGATGAGGTTCTTCTGTTTACCGCTATCAATGATCAAGTTCAGTGGAGTGCCTTTCACCCACATCTATGAATAAAAGAGGCGCTCACCTTCCTCTGTCTCATCAGGTTCACTGGGGCATATCTTGGTGGTATCAATGGTGGCACTAGGTTCCGCATCAATGATCTATCTCCCATTTTTTGGTTTTGACTCAGAGTCGACACCCGCATCTGATTTAGAGGATTTCACCTCAGCCAACAATGACTACTTTGAGCGAAAATCAACAGTGTTATGCTAGGGGCTCTTATGGAAATCACACCACTTACAGGTATCTTTCTTCGTCTTTCCATTTTCCTTATTTTCTTGCAGCTTATCTTGGTTGTCCCGAGGCTATCCATATTTGCTCTATCCTTTTTTATGTGGGTTGGGGATTCCCTTGCCCTGCTTCTTCTTTGAGGGGTTCCCAGACCCAAACTACCGCATCCTTTGTTTAAGATTCTGCTCAATTTTGATGGCATATCGATAGGTCACGCCCAGGGACGAGATGTCTAAAAACTCCATTTCTACCTAGATGTATCTATGCATACCACTGCGATACTTGAGAACCAGATGTCGCTTAGAATCTTTGATACCCAACTTGGTGTGCAAGGTATGGAAGATATTTGTGAACTCTGGCACTGCTTGTTCCCTTTCCTTCTGCAGTGTGGTCCATTTTGTATACATGTCATCTTAACTTCCAACATGGTAGTATTATTCCTTAATAACATCCCTGAAGGAATCCCAGGTGAGTGTGACTATAAATAATGAGGTTGCCTCTATTTTATTTTTCTCACAGAAAGTCTCCCACCAATATTTGACATGGGGAGCGACTTTGAGGAGCACAAAAGTAATCTTTTCTCTATTCAAAAAGTTATGGACAAAAAAATACCCTTCTAGCTGATTCAACCATTTGTCTACAACATCAACATCTATCTGATATTCAAATATAGGAATATAAAAGTTGATCTATACATTGAAGGGGGTGACACCTCCGCTCGAGGAAGATGTGTCTCTTGTTGGTAGTCGCTAAAGGATTTGCACAAAATTATCCATCATCTCATTCCTCTGTTGCGTGAGGGCTTCCTCAAGAAAAAGTTTGAAAGGATACCCTATCCTATTGTATTTATTTTCTCCCACCATGGAAGGACTCTTGGGCATGCGAGAGATTTTTTCCTCAAGAGAAACAAGCTCGAGACCCAACTCTTTGTACCCTGACCTTGTTGGGGACATGCACTATGAACAACAAAGAGAAAACCGCTCTTATACCACTGATATGGATTTTATGAGAAAAACAAAATGAACACAGATTATTATTATTATTCACATAGATACACAAGGAACACTAAAAATGATACAATAAAACTAGCTTCTATTCAATAGGGAAATATGTTGAAACTGTAAAATGCAGACTGAAAACATGCTTGCTAGAATGGTGGTGGCTTATCTCTGAGAAGAGATGTGATGATTGTGCTCATTAACAAGAATATGTTTACAATGAAGCTCTAAAATAATTTTTAAAATAAACATGAATGGAAAAACCTTAGACATCCAAAAACCTAACCCTAGGAGATGAAGCACCAAAATTCATGTGGGCCCCGTTGGGGTAAGTTAGTATATCAACTTCCCAGGGTTGTAACTTTTGCATACGATATCCGTTTTATGCACATGATAGCCCATTGGAAAGGTCTATCTGAGGACTACACATTATGCCATCGAACATTAATTTAGATGACAATTTCATTGCGGTGTGCCCTAAAAATGTTGTTTAGGGCCTCAAAACGACCCCAGAAGTTAAGGACCTGAAAACTAGGAAAAAAATTGCCAAACTGAAAAAATGCCAAGATGATCCTGTTGGAATAGGTGGGTGGTCATCGATATCCACCTAGCTCTAACAATGGTGAGTTTACTCATGATAATGATTCCATGTTTCTATTATCGATTACTCTTTCAATTTAATGTTTTTTTGGCTCTCCCATTGTTTAATTGATCTTATTTTCCCTTTACATGAAGAAGAGAAAGACGAAGATGTTGATTAACTAGAGGAAATTTATAGTAAAAGTGGATTGGAGCTAGAGAGAAAAATATACAAGGTCGTAAGTACTTGGCATTATGATTTTTTCGAAGTCACTCTGATGTTATTCTGTTTTTGTACTTTGAATTGTCAACATTATAAATTTTATGATTTCCTCCCAAAAGGGGAATCCATGAAGTGGATAATATTAGGAAACAATCTAGACAAGATTCAAAGATGGCGAGGATAAATGCAAATTTTCATTTAATG
>ML805176.1:214701-246360 GCA_009831015.1 Picea engelmannii | reverse complement strand
CAACAAGCAACTTATGATGAGCTCGCTTTTGGTCATGAGGCCACCCAAGTGGAGCTGAGAAAGGGGGTCAAGGAACCAAATCCATGGTAGACAATTGTGCATTCTAAGCACAACCTACCACATAGTAAAAGAAAGAAAATCCGCAGAACGTGGATAACACCGCAACATGTGTGGGAGGCATGTAGCAACAAGTGGGAAGAGTGGTACAAGAACATGCATAACACTGGAAGATGTGTGGGAGGCATGTAGCAACAAGTGGGAAGAGTGGTACAAGGATATGGTAATGGGAACCATTTCCTCTAGAAAGTGAAATCACACTACAAATGACTTTAGCAACTTTAGCAAGTTATAACAATTGCATTCCCATACCTCCATCAAGCATAACAAGTTTAAAGTCCACGTGAGGAGAATGGTGGTACATGAACAATACTTTTTATTATTTCTTGTCATTATCTCATAGGAGGTTTCACAGAGTGGGGTCCTATACAAGACTTCCAAACAAACACTTTATTACTACTATTTATACCATTTGTATATATAGTATAGAATTTTGACATTATTATAATGTTTTTGTTTATTTATTTATTTTTGTTCTTGGTGATGTTGTAGTTATGTTAAACTTATGGTTCAAGTTTATAGAATAAATCATCCATGCCTACTTAGATCTACATTCACTCTAATGATTTCATATTGTTAAGATACTTCCATCATTTTCTTTATTTATTTCAACTGAAGGTTCTCATTTCTTACAAATATCTTATCTAGGCTTCCAACCAATGATGTATGTTCATTTCAATAAAAAAGGAAGTAATAGGGAATTATGATCATTTGGTATTTTTTACAATTTTTTAATATACATGTGAAGTAATAGAGAACATTAAGGCATTAAAACCCAAGATAATGAATAAAGAACAATCACAATAGAGCATATGAAGAAAATACAAATATGAAATAGGAAAAAGAAGAAAAAAACAAATTGAGAGAAAATGACTATAAACACTGTGCATCTAGACTATGTGGTGTAGATCCTCATGTCCCACACATTAAAAATCCAATCTCCAACATCCAAGAGTTTCTCAAGAAACAAGTTACGCTCCAAGATCCAAGAGTTTACCAAGAAACATGTTACTCACCAAGAAATGAGTAGTAAAAATGGGGTTTCTTATGGTTTTTTTTTACGAGTAACAGGTTTCTCCCAAATATGGTGCCTCAACGTTGGGTCACTAGTAACATAGGACTATAGTAATGCCGGTGTTACTCTTTAGGAGACAAATAACACTTAATTCCGATGTTATTAGGTTAGTTAGCATACTTTTCTTGAGTAATTCATAGAACAATATGTAAGTGAGCAAGTTACTTTAAAAGATGAAAACAATTATTTTCATATTCAATATCAATAAATAGTTCAGTGCTTTCATTATAGTTCACAAAGTTTAGATTTTTTATCAATAAACAGTTCAATTCTTTCATTAAGGTTCCTAGAAAACTACATTTTACAGTAGTTGGTGAACACTAGCTTAGTATCCACCTTGTTTCTTGATTATCATTTTGTTACTCTTTGAAAAAGAAATAACCCTTGATGTTAGCATGATTAGGACAATCAACATGTTTTTATTTAGTTATTCATAGAATGATAGGTCAATGAGCAAGTTACTTTAAAGATGAAAACATTTGTATTCATATTTTTTATTAATAAATAATTCAGTTCTTTCATTAGAGTTCGTCGTACATGCACTCTTCTAGGAGTGAATGTTAACATTAGCAGTTTTCTTGTCCAGGGGAACCAATATGGTCTCTAAGACATATTTTATGATATATTCTATGAAGTGGTATGCGATTGGGTCGTTTACATCAAATTCCATGTATTATATGATTTGTGGTTCTGGTAGGTATTGGCAGTTGAGAAAATCAAAGGCATTGACGTTGTTAGTCCCTAAAGTTGCACTTGAATATGAAAGGGAAAGCTAGGGCATCATCAAGTTACTGCAATGGTTTTATGGATACATATTTAAATTGGTTTTTTAATTGGTTTGAAGGTTGGGGTCAATGATAATGTATGATATCAATTCACAAAGGCTAAAGAAAATCCATATCTCATTGACTTAGTAAATGGTACTCAATTCAATAATCATATGGAAAAAGAGTATGAAAGATAAAGAAGTATGCAAGCTTTCAATTTGTCCACTCACATATGAAACTCTTAATCCCAAATATCATTCAAGAGAAAAGAGACATCTACTTGAAAACAAATCTGATTATGAACAAGCAAACAACATAATTTCCACTAACTTACTCACAAACAAAAAACAATCAAATGCTTTGCACAAGATTAACATGCATTCAAGTAAGAAAAAGATAGAAATATAGATAAGAATAGAAATTTGACCATCAAAAATCCTTTTCCATTTAGTATCGAGATGAAATAGTTCTTTGCTTTACAATGTCTTCTCAAAATTGGCTAATGGTTCCCAACCAATCCTCCCCTAACTTCTCCTTCTATAGAGTTTATATAGAAAGAATACATATTTATTAATATCCAAAAGAAATGGATCTGAAAACCTCCTCATCTATATTTAGTTTCTATTTCAAACAAACAGGGAGAAGATCATATATGATCTCCAAGTCGAATTGATGAGGTGGCTTATCAACTGATGTCCATGAGATTTTTTAGGAAAATAAATCTGGCAAATTTCTGAAAAATAGGGTCCAAAAATCTCTTCGTATCTCTCAAACTATGATAGTTGTGTAAAAACATGTTGATGAATGCAACTATGTGAGACATTCTCTAGCTTACAAACCCGTGAGGTGTGGATCATTGCAGATATGTGAAGTCTTTCTCTTAGTTTACAAACCTGAGAGAAAGCCCCTAAGAAGGGTATGTGGTTCCTCCCTAAGACAGAGCTAGGAACATAGAGATGACCTCCTCCATTCAGAGAGTAATAAGAACTCCAGATGATTATCCAGTAGGAAAGGTGATCTGATGAGTTGGGTGTGCATGTGGCTGAGCACAAGGTGAATGTGTGAAATCCCAAAGTGTTGGGTGCATCATCATGTGAACAGAAATGAAGATGATGTGTTAGCCTCCTCTGAGTAGCAGAGTTGACGAGAAAACTCCAGATGATTCTCCTATGTGAGGAAGTCAGAAAGAAGATCTGTAGAGTGGACGTGCTTTTGGATGAGCACATGTGAATGTGTGTAGATCTGATTCTTCTGTATAATGTAGTGAGCCAAAGCTATGACATCCCTATGGATGTGCCCCTAGTGGATGAGCACTAGTGGGTGCATCGGATCCTTTGTTATATGTTGTTCAAGAGTCAGACCTACCTATAACACTAATTGTTATGTAAAGGGTACAGGTCAACCCCACCTTAATGTGATTAATAATAAATGTAAAAGATAATTAATATGGTTAATAATAATAATAATAATAATAATAATAATAATAATAATAATAATAATAATTATTATTATTATTATTATTATGTGACTGAGAGAGGTTGGCCCTGTTGAGCCAATAGACGCCTTTGTTGATAGGAAAAATTCTATTATAAGTAAGGAATGATTCCCCATTGTGGAATCATATCTTTCTTGTGAGTTTGGAAATTTCAGCAAATACATCTACTTGGGAAAAGGTGTGCACCTCTCTTGGGAGCTAGTCTTCTAGGGCTTGAGCACCCTCTTGTGTGTTAGTTATTTATTGGTGGTGAAGGTATTTCTCTTGAAGAATATAGCAAAGGATTTGGATGGGTTTTCTTCCCTTGTTGAGAAAGGGTTTCCCAGGATACTTCTTGTGTTCTTATGCATGGTGTTTCTTCGTGTGATCTTGGTTGCTGCAACATTATTGTTTATGGTTAAGTGAAATGCTAAAATGGAATGAACTTCATGCTTAACATAGATTATGAAAAATCAACATGGTATCAGAGCATAGATCTTGAAGAACCCATTGCACAAGCATCTACCAGTCTCCTCTCCCTTCTGCAGAACCGTACGACCCTCCTAGGGTTTCCAGAAAATCTGTATGACCTTCCTTTATGAGGTGTTTCAGCCCTTAAACACTTGAACATTGGGGCTAATTTTGGCATAGGAGAGTACGACCTCCTCCAACGCATCTCTAGAGACTCTTAGAGTGACATTCTGAGCATTTTGAAATTTTGGCCCTAGGGTTTCTATTGTTTTGCAAATTTCTGTAGAAATTTCAGAATTAGGGTTTCTGCAAACTCATTGAAGGATCTCTTCAGCTCACCAGTGTTCTCCTATCTCTCAAAGGCTTATTGTTGGCATTCATAAGTCCAATAAAAACTAAAATTGTTAGCCTAGCCTAGCCGTTGGTTTTCTAGCCTAGTTGACAAAGGGTTTTGAAGAATCTAAAATTATGATGAACAAAAACTATGATGGAAGATAAGATTGATGGATCAAGCAACTTCAAAGTTCTTGAAAGACAAGACTTCAGAGGAAGACTTATTGTGGATAATACAAAAGGGTTTACCAGAGACAACTATCAATGAATGGAAGGAAGATGACGTTAGGACAAGGAAGCCAATCACCGACTCAAGCCCTTACTTTGAAGGGCCAACTTCAAAATAACAAACATGACAAAAGGTGACACCATGACTATCTTCTTCATAAATATCTCAAAGGATAGAGATCATCCAAGAGCCATTACAGAAATCATATTAGCATCCTCAGGTATGCGCTTGTATATATTATTTGTATCATTGTCATGAGTGAAATTGCAAGAGGAAGGAGCCTTTGTTGAAGTCATGGATCCAGAGGGATCTTAGTGCATTCAGAGAAAAAACACACTCAAAGTAAAGACTCCAGGTTTGATTTTTTTAATTGTCATTCCTCTAACCTATATTTCTAAAAGTTTGCTACATTACAAGTAGGTGTTGTAGCTGTGACAATATTCCTTAAAATGTTTTTTATTCTAGAAGATGTACTCATTATTCTCGTTTAGGAGATATTCTTGTGTTGGTTCTTTTTGTTTTCTTGTTCTAGATAGGTTAACAAGAAAAGAATATTATTATCCTTCAGAGGGAGTCACTTGACTCAGAAGCAGCCAAAATCATTTGAGAAAGAAGAAGGATAGAACCATCATTGAGACAACCAATGCTACAAAGCATGATCAGAATCTTTCTAGGATTCCATGGGAAGAAGCATGCATGCCATAATATATGTGCAAAACAAGAGTCTCCACCAGTCTTTGAAAAACATAACTCCCAAAGAAGTATTCACTAGAATGAAGCCTAGCATTGAACACTTCAGTTTATTTGGGTGCCCAATGTATTTTCATGCACCCAAAGAGAAGAAGTCCAAGCTAGATCCTTTAGGAAGAAATGATACAATGAATCTTCAAAGAACATCCCTAGTCAGAGACAGATTGAGACAATAAGAGACATTGTCCTTGAAGAAGATACATTTTTTCAAAAAACCCAGAGAATCTCAGATGGAGATTGAAAGTGAAACAATACCTTCTCCCCTTTCAACAATTCAGAGGGAGACAAACATTACTCCAGGTTATCCAGTTTCTCCAATTGATATGTTCAGAGATATTGCAGTAGGGCATAAAATGCCTACCTAGACTCACTCTGCAAGAGGCAGAGAAACATACAAGCCTCTCAAGGTACATTCCGAGAAAGCAAAAGAAATTTTCGAGCTATCCTTCAGTCATGAGCCACTTCATTGATGCTGAGACTCCTTGTCTTAGAGAAGCAACAAGAGAACCGATATGGCAAGATGCCATAACATAAGAATACCAATATATCTTAAAATAATGATGCATAAGATATTATTCAGGGACCAGAAATGGAAGTCTATGGTAAAGCATGCAATTGATGAAAGTGTCAAGAAATACAAAACGAGATATATAGCCATAGGTTTCTCACAAACAGAGGGAGTTGTCTATGATGAGACACTTGATCCAGTGAACCCGATACACTTCCATCTGTACTACCATCCATGAGTTGGAAACTATATAAGATAGATAGATTCTTGATAAGTTTATATTTCGACAAGAGTGTCGCTGATCCAAACCTATATCATTATAGTGTTCGTGACGAGAGCCTGATCCTGATGACTTATTCTGAAAGTGTTGTTGTTACAAGTAATCCTTGATTTCTGAATTCAAGATGAAGAATCTGAGTATGATGCACTACTTCTTGGGACAATAAGTATGACATATGATCGATAAGATTTTCCTGAGTCAAGAAAAATATACAATGAAAGTATTAAAGAAGTTCAGTATGACATAATGAAAAATACACCGTGATGGATTTAAAGAATACGATTGATGATGATTTAGACAAGACTGATCCATAGCTGATTGGATCACTAATGTATTTGGTTAACACCAGACTTGATTCATGCCATGCAGTGAATGTGCCTAGTCATTTCATGAGTCAACCAAGACAGACTCACTAGACAACATCAAAACATGTATTAAGATATATACAAGGCACAATTGGATATGGCATGAGACATGCCTCCACTATAAACTTGAGTTTCTAGGATATGTCGATTCATATGGAGAAAAAAGTACATTGAATCGGAAAAGCACATCTGACTGATGTTCTATCATGAAGTTTTCCATGGTTTCCTAATGCAGTAGGAAACAAAACTCTATAGCCTTGAGTACCACCAAGGCAGAGTATATAACATCAAGTGTGCGAAGCAATGTGGCTTCACAAGCTTCTAACAGATTTACTTGACCATGAGATGGATCCTATGATGATAACCAAGAGTCATGAGTAAATCTCCTTGAGAACCTAGTGTTTCCTGATGGATCGAAATAGTATGAGATGAAATATCCTTATTTCATATATATGATGTAGATGAAAATCATACACATGTAGTACCTTCCTACACTTGAGCATATTGCATATATCTTCACCAAATTAACTTCGAAAGAATGGATCCCTAGTTGAGAGGGAGTGTTGATAACTCCAGCCAAGACAAAATTCAAAATACACCCGTGTGAGACTTGGTATGATAAAGAATGCCTCCCTAGCTGAGAGGGAGTGTTGATGGATACATCTATGTGATACATTCTCCAGCTTACAAACCTGTGAGGTGTGGATTATTGTAGCTATGTGAAGTATTTCTCTTAGCTTACAAACCTGAGAGAAAGCCCCTAAGAAGGGTACGTGGTTCCTTCCTGAGACAGATCTAGGAATGTAGAGATGAACTCCCCCATTCAAAGAGTGAGAAGAACTCTAGATGATTATCTAGTAAGAAAGGTGATCTGATGAGTTGGACGTGTCTGCGGCTGAGCATAAGGTGAATGTGTGAAATCCTAAAGTGTTGGGTGCATCATCATGTGAATAGAAATGAAGATGATGTGTTAGCCTCCTCTAAGCAGCAAAGTTGATGAGAAAACTCCAAATGATTCTCCTGTGTGAGGAAGTGGGAAAGAATATCTATAGAGTGGACGTGCCTGTGGATGAGCACAGGTGAACGTGTGTAGATATGGTTCTTCTATGTAATGCAGTGAGTAAAATCTATGGCATCCCTATGGATGAGCACTAGTGGGTGTATCATATCCTTTGCTATATATTGTTCAAGAGTTAGACCTGCCTGTAACCCTAATTTTTATGTAAAGCATACAGGTCGGCCCCACTTTAATGTGATTAATAATAAATGTAAAAGATAATTAATGTGGTTAATATTAATATTAATATTAATAATAATTATTATAATGTGACTGAGAGAGGTCATCCTTGTTGAGCCAATATATGCCTTTGTTGATAGGACAAAGTCTAATATAAGTAAGGAATGATTCCCCATTGTGGAATCATATCTTTCTTGTGAGTTTATAAATTTCAGCAAATACATCTACTTGGGAAAAGGTGCACACCTCTCTTGGGTGCTAGTCTTATAGGGCTTGAGCACCCTCTTGTGTGCTAAGTCTTTCTTGGTGGTGAAGGTATTTCTCTTGAACAATATAGCAAAGGATTTGGATAGGTTTTCTTCCTTTGTTGAGAAGGGTTTCCCAGGATACTTCTTGTGTTGTTGTGCATGGTGTTTCTTCTTGTGATCTTGGTTGCTAAAACATTATTGTTTATGGTTAAGTGAAATGATAAAATGGAATGAACTTCATGCTTAACCTATCTTAGGAAAAATCAACAATACAGAGAGAGGTTTTTGTGAAGGGGACCGTTCCCAACAAAAACCTCTTTTTGTTTCCAAAAATTCATCTCTAGCTGCTTTGAAACCTCGCCAAAAATTGGTCACTAAAACAGAAAATCATTTATTGTGAAATCTTTGAAAAATAGGCCTCAAAGATATATTTGAACCTCTTAAACTATGATATCTGTGTAAAAACCGAGAGACATTTTTGTGAAAGGGAATGTTTCCAACTAAAACCTCTTTTGGTTTCAAAGAATTCATCTCCATCGTTTCAAAAACTTCTATTGGGGATAAGGACTAAAACATGAAAAAAAACAGAGTATTTCCTGTATTTGATTTATGTTTTTCTTCTTTTTTCTTGATTCTCTGATATGGATTTCTTTGTTGTCTTCAGTATCATCATTTGGAACAAGAAACTTCATATTGAGTATGAATATCCAATTCAACCTCTATTTTTTGTTTCTTTTTCTGTGTTTTGGTGGTTTGATTGTAGCTTTTAGTTCTTTCACCCTGTCATTTTCATCCCTTATTTCCATTCTGAATTCTAGATGTTCTTCAACTGAAAAAAATTGATTCAAGTCAATATATAACCTAGGATTTTCGACTTCGAAATCATGCTTACAATCCTTATAAAATGAACTACCTTCAATCTCCTCCACTTCATCATTATCTGACATTTTAATCCCCTGATAATCTTGCAGCGCTGTCTCTAGGAAACAATCAAATTCTGATTTGATCTCAGCCTCAAATGGATTATTTTCAAGATCTGTTGAATAACCCTTTTTTAGAAATGATTTGGGTAAGGTTTTGGACTTTATATTTAGCTTCTTGGAAGTTCTAGTCAAATGCTTAATGGGGTGATCTGCTACATGTTTTCCCTTCCAATCCTTTTGTTGTTCTTCCATAGTATCATATTCATCTTTAGGCTCTAATTTGACCTTTTTCCCTTTGTATGAAGAATTCATAGGTGATTGTCCCTTTTCCTCCCCCACACTTTATGTTGTGTCATCAAAGTTCTAAGTAAACATAAAAGAAATTCCCTCATGATAGCCCTGTAGCATTGAGCATAAGTTAAACCACCCTGCCCTTTTCAGCCTTTGTGAAATATCTGGGTAAGTTTTAATAAATTCAATTCCCTCTAGTTCTAGTCGGGTAACTTTCTCACTTTTCTTAGGTGGCATAATGCAGATCACTGAACTTCAGAGTCTGTCTAGGGTTTCTGTCAGCAACAACTATAGATCTTCTGAAAATTTTGTGGAAGAGGTTGGCGACCTGTAAAGCTTGTATAAACTAAAACTAAATATAATGAAAGACTTGGGTGTAATCTCCTAACCATCATGCTATGAAACCAACAAACCTGTGATATGATTTAGAGTGAAGGAGCACAACCCGGATCTCTTCAAATGGGTATAAAAGTGAGGACATGACTTTGATCTTTAATCGTCAATCATGTTGGCTTTTAGATAAGATCTCAGGAATCCTCTCACATGATCTTGTGAAGTGTCAAATGAAAAATAATGATTACTCCTAACGCTACAAGAATAGCGCTATTCTTGTAGTGCCTTTTCCCATAAGCAAATTTTCAAATTTGAAATGAGAAAAAGACTTTTGACTTGATGGAGAGATCCTAGAAGTCTAATTCTAAGCTTAATCACACTAATGCATGTTAAAAACACTCAAAAAGAATAATGTAAGCACACTTT
Source organism: Picea engelmannii (assembly GCA_009831015.1). Taxonomy (NCBI): domain Eukaryota; kingdom Viridiplantae; phylum Streptophyta; class Pinopsida; order Pinales; family Pinaceae; genus Picea; species Picea engelmannii. The sequence goes on along the minus strand of ML805176.1, from coordinate 236,533 downwards.
TAAAACTGTAGAGGAAGAAAACAAAATGTAAAGTAATGCTAGGAAAGGATAGGGCAGGGAAAATAATCTTTCAACAGTCATTATAAAATCAAGGACTAACAGACGTGTCCACTTTTTGGTAGACCTTTTGAAATGGTTTTTGATAAAATTCCTTAGGCACTTGCGGGAATAACTAGTGGTGGCATTATCCCTTTCATATTCCTTAAATATTGTAATCAACAAGTCAAAAAATCCCCTAAACTCTTCATTGTTGCTGCACATTTTGTTGCTTCTAATCTAAACTCACCTTCCAATATTCATTTCATTTCATAAAAATATGGCGATCAATAGTCCTTTTGAACTCCACAATCTCCCATTTCTTACTATGTTCATCTATGAGATTATGGTTTTCCTCTTCATCCTCTTTTCCAACCAGTGTGGCACTACACTCACATTCAAAATTATTGCAGTCATGTATTAATGACAATGATAATGGTGGTAATAATGTCAATGGTTTAGCAGAGTCTAGATATAACATTGTGCCCATCGAAGGAGCCATGAGTGAGAAATTGGGTGGAATGGAAGGGGGAAATCCCTTAATGTACATATATTCCTTTGCACCATTTTTGCACAAATTTTCCCTCTTCACATATGAGTAGTCACAAACTGCAATCTCTAATCCGGGATTGCACACAATGCAGGACATATATGGTTGTCTAGATTGTGACTTGATGTTCATAAAATTTCAAGGTTGGTAGGGTCACAAAGGATGTGTATTTCCAGCATGTTAAGTGCACTCTACCATGATGTCTTGCATGTGTTGTCTACTACAAAATTTTGATCAAATACATTTTCTTTCATGAACACAGTGAACCAATATTAGGAGTGTCCTTGCACTATGAGTTTCCCAATAATCCAATCCATTCAATGGGATGACGCACTGCAAACCTGACATAACACCGACATCAAATCAGTGATATTTTTTACAATATGTGCCTGAATTAATATATCATTGTTTTTATTTATTTTTACATAAATTTTCGACACAAAAAAAAAAACATGGAATTGGCATTGAACACTCACCTCTCTAGCGCACTATTTTTTGATGTGATTATGGTATGACTCAATAGAATTATTTGTTCCCTGGTTTGAATGTCGAAAGTCCCTACATGCTTTGACCCACATACCTATAATGTTTCAGATAACATATTAGCATAAGATATAAAATTGGAAAAATCAACAACAATAATGAATTATCATTGTGATATATTTAAAAATAATGAATTGTCATTGTGACAGGTTTGGAGATAACTTTGGACAAATCACCAACAATAATGAATTATCACTATGATGGATTTATAAATAATACTAGAAAAATCATCAACAATAAAAAATTATCACTATGACTAAGTTAGAAACAATATTGGACAAATCACCAACAATAACCATTTATCACTGTTGAGGAATAGAACACAAGAAAGATCAAGACAAGAACTTTGGTGGAAAATGCCTCAAGACATATTCTGTCACTCTCATAGTATTCATTTTAATGATACAAATATATAATATAGTACTGAAACCACCTCAATTTCTCTCACATCGACACCTCATCGGGAGATAAGGTAGGAGGATGCAAAGTAGGGAATCTAGAAACACACTTAGGATAAAAAATTGTATCTTTAAATGTGAAATACATAGGTGGTATACTAGGAATTTATGAGTGTATATGAGTAAGAGGCTAACAACCCCNATCATAAGTTTGAACAATAATACCGACAATGCAACATATACTGATATCATCTCCAAGTCTTCATGCTAAAACTCTTGAGTCGAGCCTCAATGAAGAACTGCGTGAAAAACTGCCAAATATGGATGCTAAAAACTATGGGAAATCTCATTCTGTAATCATGTGAGTTATAATTCATGTAATTTGTTCATTGATGTGAACTCAAATATGATGAGAGCGGACCAAGAGAGTGAATCAACTACAAGTATGACACATCCCTGAAAATGCCTGACAACTCAATCAAAATCCAAGCTACAATGCAAAAGGATCCCATTGTCCTCTACTAGGTCTAATGACCATCTAGGTGAACAAAATGTCCACAATATTGATATCAAAATCAACATCCCTATGTATGATTAAATTACAGGTCATTGAACCATAATGCTTCTAAAGTCTGCCATCTACAGACTGTACTTGCCCATCTGGAAAATTCGATGTCCATATAACATATTTGTTTTTGTTGTCGAAAATTTCAATCTAACAACCATCATCAATTCCCCCCTTTGTCAGTTGAAAGGAGAGACCACAAGTGGTTTCACAAACCATCTTCACTTGATTTTTTAAATTCCTCCCTTAAGGTGCAGGAGAGTTTCATCATTGTTTTCTACAAAATTTGTCTTTACTCGAGATTGAATTCTTTGATAAGACTATAATAATCGCTTGGTTGTTGATGATCACTGCCAAGGATCGATCCACTCATAGTGAATACTTAATCTTTAAATTTTGTTTCTCTTGGAACATTTGTCTGATGGATGATTTGAGTTTTTGAAGTTCTGACAAGGATGGAGATCAAAAAATTGATTCTCCATGTGATAAACTCAATTGCAGTGTCGGCATTTAGCATTCTAATGTTGAACTCGAACAGGTGAAGTAAAAACTTCTTGAAGGAATCCAACACTTTGGAACTGGATTGGTTGGGAATAATTGGGAATATGAAAGGTAACTTCCTTTTCATATCTAAGTCTTGTTATGTGCTTGTTGTTGTTGATTTCTTCCCAAGGTTTGATGATGGGTTTGGAAAGAGTATTTTGAACCTGTTGATTTGACATATGTGAAAGCTAATTTTCTCTATGTTGTTGCATCATTGAAATGTTTTCTTCATTGAAATCAAAAGAAAACTCTTGAAATGTAGGTTCATGAATAGCTTCATCTTCGTCTACATATTGAGTTGTCTTGTTGGGTTTCTTTGGAGTGCACTATTGATTTGAATGACCATCATCATCATCATAGAGAGAATTGGTTTGAACAAAAGCTAGTTCAAAACACTTCACTAGCTTTTGAATTTTGAGATCCCTGATTTCATCATTCAATAGTTGGGATTGAGATTGCAACAAATGAATCCTAGCTTGCATGACGCACAAACATGTGATAACATTTTCCAATGTTTCACTAGTTAGTATCATTGCATTGTTCTCAGTTGTTTCTAACAAATTTTCCAATAAGGAAACCAACTTCATGATTTTAGCCATCGTTGTCACTCTCACTTGTACTTGCTCTCTCTAACTCAATTTCTTGAATTTGTTCACTTAAATTCACTTGCTTGAGCTTCACACCTGCTTCAACTTATTCATGCTCACTTGAATTCGCTCGCTTGATTTTGTTTCAACAACTAAGGATGTTGGATATTACCAAAAATGCACCCCAAATTGTGATTATTACAATAATTTAAGTTTGATTCCAACACGTTTAAACTCAACCTTTTCCAATTTTGACTTACAATGACTCAAACGGGTGTCAGTTTCAATCAAGAGTGCACCCGAAAATTACAATGCAATTCAACTTGATTTGACACTTACAAAAATAACTATTGCAAGTAGCAAATGATCTTGATTTTCCCTTTGTTTTCAATGATCGATGTAGAAACATTGTTGAATGTTGATGTGATAGACAATTTGATATCTTTGTAGTTTCTCAAGCCTACTCATAGCTATATCGAGCCATAGTATTAGAACTGGTGTACCAATATAACGGGTCATACGAGTCATAGGCCTTACTGTATGTGCTTAACCTCCCTACCTATAAGTCTCAGTCATAGTATATTTCAATTCGTATCCGAGTGAGTAGACGAACGTATTAAAAAGAGCAGTGAGAACCCCGTTCAACAATACTTTCGCTTTTCCTCCCCACTCACTTTCGCACGCTCGGAAAAAAAATTGTTTCTATCATTCCGTATGGAGTTTAATTCAAATTCCTGATTTCATTTCATTCCACCACACTCCAGGTGAAGTGAAGGTTCCTATTCAGTATAAGGTTCTCCCCACTCCGCTATCAAAGAGAAATCTTGTTACCCGAAAATAAATGAAATTCAATATTTGTTAGTGATTGCAAGGCTCTAATTTCGGAAGTTCCAGGTAGAGAACCCTCCTCTACTGAAATGCACTTTTGAGCCCAAGCCTCGTTGTAGAGGGAGAGGAATATAGCATCACTCGAATTTTCGCTCAACAGAGGGAGGGATTGTCGGAACTCGACCCACCAACCAAAGTCGTGTTGTTATTCCCTACAAAATCGATTCATTGGGAAACATAGAGTGAACTGGTTGGTTATATTATTCTTTTTCAAAAACACCCATGTCCTTCCCCGTGATGTTAGAAAAACAGGACCGTGGAGTAATAAAATAAAACAAATGTGAAAACAAAACACAGAAGATACACAATACAAGAGAGACACAGATTTACGTGGTTCACCCAGTGTGGGCTACGTCCACCAGAGAAATTTCCAGTTCCTTCCTTTATTATTATCCAACAAATGAAGGGATACAACCTACAACAAAACCCACTGTAACTTCCTCTTCTTTCTCTCACAGTCTCCTCTCTCAGAATACAATATTCGCCATCAACCATAGCCGCATTACATTTCCCTCATAAAAGAGGGTTGCCTTCTAGGGGAAAAAAGCCTAACATAATCTCTACCGTTAGATCTACGACCTTATAATGAACAGTCCATATTTTCAATGAAATTACAATATACATTTACAAGGCATTTTTTCCTTCCGGGGCTTTGCCCCCGAACGCCCGCTGGGAGCCCGCTTGCCCCCAGACCCCCCAGCTGGGGGGATATCCCCCTCGGACCCCACAGAGGCGATACCCCCCCTCTGCACTCCCCCGCGTGGAAGAGTGTACATACTTCTGGGGTGTAAATACTTCATGGGGTATAAACACGACTGAAAGTAAAAGACCTCTGAATCATGAAGATAATCAGGCTCCACAACCAACACGTGAATGGGTAAGTTTTACCAAAATACAAGCTTAAATACGATTTACCTTGGACCTACGAATCACGAATGGGTTATCCATATTTGCTTGAATGGCATTAATTGCGTTTTCTTTGAATTTCGTGTGTGTTGCATTAAATGATGAATTGCAAGTATGATAATGTCAAAACCAAACAACAACATAATCCTTCATGAAAAATTTACCATCACACACTATGCAAAGTGTACCTAAGATTCCCTTATGTTGATTTCAGGCAAGTGGAGTTATTACAATAAGTTGTTGTAGTTTCATAGGATGATGGTGCACGTGGAATTCCTTTTATTGTGCAATTCGACGACAATTTTTGTGCAGTTTTGGTCGATCTTCTTTCGACGAGAGGGAGGAGTAGAACTCAAAATTTTACCATGGCATCCCTTGTGTATTTGGTGTATATTATTTTCTATAGGTCATGATGTTGATGGTGGTCATGCAAAATAAATCTCATGTGTGACTTGATCTTATCATTGATGGGGGTGTTAGATCACTTGAATCGCTTGATTGTATGTTGTGCTCCAAATGATGACACAAATGTCGCTTCTTGTTGATGTCATGTTTGTAAGTTGAATGGAGTTGATGTGATTAGGGTTTCAACGATAACAACTTCATATACGTTATACACAATGAGTGCATAACAACTAGGGCACATGAACAGAAAAGAAAAATGGAGAGGAGAGGAGTTTGTCACAAATAAATATATTGCTCCATACATATTGTTGGCAACATCATTCAAAACCTGAAGATATAATCAAGAATACTTTCCTTTATCAAGGCCACCACAAATGCATCATTAGGTCTCACTTGGATGTGATTTGGCGACCTATTTATGCTTTTGATCTAAATTTGCAAGATAGGTGCAAATTGTGTGCAAATTGATGATCTCAGGGTGAAATTTGATCACTATATTCCTAGATTAATGTCGTGTTCCCACAGAGAATCTCTATCAAGAATTTCTATCAAGGCAGAGGGGCGTGAGCCGAAAATTAACCACACACACGATTTTGAACTCAAAATCACATTAACAACCATTTCCTCATAAATACAGTAGAGTCAACATTTTCGTCGCCCTCCACCTCCTCATCATTTTACCCCAAACCCATTATTATTTTAACCTATAATCCCAAATCCATAATCCTAATAACCCCCATATTATATAACCCTTATCCCCAAATTCCTATAATCCTTATCACCTACAATTACTAACCCTTAAAATCTATAATCCCTATATCTCATATTACCTTGAACCCTAACCATAAAAACCCATAACCATTATATAACTTAACCTAAAAACCTTATAATGCCTAACATTTATCCCTTATTCTCTTTAACCTTCCTAGACCTTATCATATTAAGGCTATGTGTTTGATTTATATTGGTTAGTTTTATATTTATTATTATGTGGGTTATGGAGTTATAGAGTTGGATATTATACTAGTCAATTATTCATTCATTATTATTATTATTTTTGTACTGGTGAAATTGGAAACTTGCGGTTCTCGTACTCACGTGACACAGGGTTGATTCTCTTCTGCTACCTCTATAACCTCCAGGTGTGTCCACACAACCTACAAGCATGGGGCACAGGTAAGTCGGGGTGAGAATCAAACTTGAGACCTCCTTTTTACATATTTCCTTCCATTTACACGACACTTGCTAATCGGTCTACACCCCTGCGGGAAATTATACATTCATTATAGGTTGTTACTCATTATAAGAATAATATGTGGTTGGATTATAAAGATAACATGCTATAGGGGTTATTGGTTATGGTTCTGGATCAAGTTCATTTGTGTCTATAAAAAAATGTTAGTGAACCAATATTGCATAAGCAACGTTTTATGATTTTTACATCATATGCTTCATCTTGATTATCATGATTATATTGATGATGAATTAGTGTTATACATTCCAAATTTTGTTATGGACAATCCTTTCAACGAGTCTGAAGGGTTGGATACAAATTATGATCTTGATGAGTCAGATATTGAAGTGGATGAATTTCAAGATCAATATGATATGTAAATCTTATTTAATAAAGTGATCTGTTGATTCAAATTGAGTACTCTTATGGATTTCCTTTCCTTTCTTGATTTATATCTTAATGGTGAGTATCTTATCACACCTTGAACATTAACCATTATGACCATAGACATAGAATGACCCTTGACACAATTGTCTTCTAACACACTAACACCCTAATACACTATAAATCCTATCCATTTTAATTATGAGCAAGCTATGGTGGCTAACACCCTAACCCACTATCACACCTTAATCGTCATCGTCGTCGTCATCCTCTTCCTCATCATATAATATAATATATAATATACTATATTTGTATAATATATTATATATAAAACATAACAAATAACAAAAAATAAACAAATGAGACAAAAGAAATATAAAACAAACAAAACCCCAAATATGTAATGTGTGCATAAAGAGATAGCCCACACCCAAGAAATAATGTGAATATATTCAGTCTTATCCCACTAGCAAGGAGAAAACCTGAGCCCACTAGCAAGGAGGCCCGAGCCCACTAGTAAGGAGACAACACAAGCAACATACCTTAGAAAATATTGGAGATAATAGAGACTGAGACTGTTGGAGATAGAGACTTCGAGAAACTATTGGAGATAGAGACCTTGAGTGACTATTGGAGGTAGAGATGGAAGAGATCCCACCTATAGAAGAGATAGGGACACGAGTGATACACTCATGGGACCAACAATGCCGCCAAAATCGGTGAGCACCTTTTCATTTGACTTTTTGTGGGGTTCTATTTTATGTCAAAATGGTTTACGTAATCTCAAGATTGAACCAACAACTTCATCGTGGCCAAGATCTATTGACTTGTGACAAAACCCCCTTTTTCTTTGGACATGATTTTGGGGAGAAGTCACTTAATAATGCTTGTCATAAATTTTAAATGGTTTTATACATTGTATTGTAGAAGCTTGTTGAGTCATTATCATTGTCTAATATAATATCCTCTCACAAGGGAGGGAAGGGTTTCTAAATTTTTGTAATGCATTGAGTTGGAGAGCAAGAATAAGAAACATGCCCAAATCATAGACTCAAACATGACATTCGTTGCAACATGGTTAGTTTAGTATATCCGTCCATGCAACCCCTACTCCCTATATTGGGGTTAAAGTAATGGATAAGTGAGCTTGGTTGTCTACCCACTTACTTTTTATTTCTCTAGTACTCCTACTCCAATTGCATCCATGTCATATTAATGGATATCTTTTTTGATTTGTTGACTAACATTCCCATTCCCATTTTTTAAATTTTGATATTCGATAGAGGGGATTAATGTAGAAAAACCATGTTCCCATCTATGTCATATTTAACTTGAACCAATACCTTTATAGTTTAACAACCATACTCTCCATTCTAAAGTGTCAAGCAATTTTGGAATGTTGTTCTTTTTGCAATAACCAAATCCAAGGATCTCCTTAGGTAACACAAATTAGACTAAGAATGTACAATATTTAAATACATAAGGGATCTAATTGAAGTATAAACACATTACTTAAATCCATTATATCCTAATCTATATATATAAGTAGAGATTATTAAGGTTGGTGTGCATGATATTCGATAGAGGGGATGGATGTAGAAAAACCATGCCCCCATCTATGACATATTTAACTTGAACCAATACCTTTATAGTTTAACAACCATCCTCTCCACTCTAAAGTGTCAAGCAATTTTGAAATGTTGTTCTTTTCTCAATAACCAAATTCAAGGATCTCCTTAAGTAACAAAAAATAGACTAAGAATGCACAATATTTAAACCAATAATGGATCTACTTAAAGTATAAACACATTCCTTATGCTAGTACTTAAAGCCATTATATCGTGGTCTATATATATACGTAGAGAGTATTAAGGTTGGTGTGCATAATCCTCTCTTTACTAAGAATGGAACATCGTTAATGTTTAACAACTTAAATATTCAAATGTACACCTTACTATTCCCTAACATATCATAGAGTGGTATGCAACAACTCTTTTGTATTGCATCAAATTTGTGCAAGTCACATATCCAAAAACATCCACTTCAACCTTAAGAATTTGTTGAATTTTATGTATTGCAAGGAAAATAATGGATATATTGATCTAATTGAATTCTTCCTATTGTATGAGTTGTCAAACTAAACTAAATATGTCCATCGTTGAATGAGTGGGTGTACAATATAGGAAAATAGTTCACACGATTTACATAAATAGGTTTCCATTACTGTGAAACTTCATTAGCCATGAATTTCATTTGGAAATTGGAATTTAGAGAATAAATATTTGTTAAGGAAATGTTGAGTCTATCCTAGTTCACACAAAATTGAAGATAAACAACTTCTTGGTGCCTTAGTGTAAGCTTATTTAGATTCACTCGTAGCTTTTAATTGTGTAAAGTTGTAAATACTTATTCAAGACAATGGATGTTCTTCTCATGGGTTATGGAAAATACATGAATGTATTTAATTGCATAGAGACTATGTAGGTGATCTACAACTGAGTATGGCATAGATGTTGTCACATATGTACATGAAAAAATATAAAAAATTAAAATAGTGTAAATCCATCTTAAATCCATCTTAAGCCTAAAAAGTTATGTATTTTTGTTTTGACTTTTGTCTCTAAGTAATGTTCAATGACCTATTTGGTGTGGCAAAGTCCCACATCACCTTATAGATATTGCATGAGAATTTGATTAGTACAAGGGACTTGTCATAAACCCTTTGCATTAATGCGATGTTTGGATTGTTATCCCCATTTACTATGGATAACTAAGGAGATGATGTCTCGAGGCCCTCAGGTTGCAGACATGGAGTACCGAGAGATAGATGGTTGATAGTGTCCACTTAGACAGGAAGAGACCCACCTCACCACCATAGATATAAGGTTCATCATGAGGGTCTCCACCACATCAGTTGGCTTCCAAAAGACATTGAGTATTGCTCCATGAGGTACAAGCCATGTATTATGGTGAGTTTCATTTCAATATTTAAGGCATTTGAGTTTGTTTCATTTAAAACTAATTTTGATTATGTAACGTCTACTTGGAAATTATTCTCTTTGCCATGTTTTCATATTGGTGGTTGAAAATGCATCCTAGTAAGTGGTCACCCTTAGGGATAGGTTTACTACTGAAAGGTCCTCTTGACAGGTCATCGTACCATTCTCGACCATACTTGCCACTTTCGACACTTCATCCCCTCATCTCCTTATCTTTTGTGATTTTCAGGTGTACTGATCCAAGAAGGGATTGTCCCTCATTTCATGGGAAGAAGGGGCTAAAGGCCCAAAGGGAATGTAGCTAGAAAAAGATAAAATCTATATTATGAACCTTCCAAATGCTCGCCCAAAGAGGTCTTGAGAATGATGAAATGCTTCTCTTAAAAAAATCAAAGACCTGCAAAAACAAATTCACATCATATAAATGTCCCACTTGTTGAGGTGTGTACATCCATTCAATGGCCCTTTCTTTCCATGCATATGGCACTCTGTGTACCTCTACCTTCAAGTGACTCTGTGGTACTACCCCCCAAGGTTAGCGATTAACCCATAGGGAGTACCTAGTGTTTGGACCTTAATTAATTAATGGCAATAAATGGGCTTGGAAAAAGGATGCATTGAACATGAAGGTGCATCACACCCTCTACAAAGGCACCCATAAATGAGACACTACGATCCCTTGTATGCCATGAAACCCATGCCTAAAAGTCTTATCCCCGTCAATGTCACTTTCTCCACATGACTTAGAGAGAGGTCCACTTGGGAAACACTCCTAAACTTGAGGTATGATTCACCCAATAGGTCGTGTTGTCAACCCTCCCATATCTAAACTTGGAAAATTGCATAGGGTCTTTGAGCACTTGTTTAGTTTGATGAGGTGGTTTTTGATGCACATGCTTAGGTGGCTCTCTTATTGATTTTATTTAATTAACATGATGCATTTGAATTGATATCCTTGGAGGGTGTATTCATTGTCTTTGTAGGACCTGATTGGTGGACAGTTTTGGAAGAAGAATCCTAGCCTGGGATTTCTTGGGGCTTGAAGCCCACAAGTTGGACACCATGACCCACACCTTGGGAAAATAAGGAAGATGAATGTTTCCTTTGGAGGCAAAAGGAGACACCATAGAGGACCTTACCTAGCCCCTACTAGCCCAATGTTTGGCTTCTTGAAGCCAAAACGTCACACTTGAGGAGCTTGATGTCACTCTAGGGCTAGGGTTTTGGTGGTGAAGGTTTTGACAATGGACACTTGGCACATTTTGATGGGAGAAGGATTGACTTGAAGGAGAAAACCATATCGCATAAGAGGGAGGCCCTAGAAGGCCCAAAAAATTCCATTCTTTACTCTAACAACTTGCAAAAAGTGTCAAAATGTCACCCTTTAGAGGGATGACGTCACATTAGGGTTCTTATGTGCATTTATTTTAAGATAAGTTTGAATTTGATAATGTAAAGGGGAAAAGTGAGGGTTATTGACCCCTTACTTTGTCTTTACCCTAAAATTAAGTGGAAAAACACTTTTATGAGGATTTGTATAAATAGAGATCAAACTCTTGTCATTTTATCATATCTCTCCCATTGTGAGAAGACTACTTGGCTGAAATTTGTGCTCTACTTGGGAAATTTTATCTATCTCTTTTTGCTACTATATATTGTGATGATTTTTCTTGGCTATTGGATGAATAAGTAAGGCACTATCTTTCTTGGAGGCTATTTTTTACTTTTATGTTGGAATTTTCTTGGTTAAAAGTAGTTTATCTTGTTAATGCTTTGACTAGGTAAGGAATATCTCTTGTTATTGCTTCTTTTCTTGGTTGCAAGGTTAATTTGTTAAGATTTTGGGAAGTATAAGAGTATAAAACCCCACTAAGGCCATCATAATTTCTTTGGAACAATTTTTTGCACAAAGGAATACTAGGATAAGTAAAAGGGTTTACACCCTCCTAGGTTTTCCTAGCTAGTCTTGATTGCCTTGGGGAGTAAAAGGGTTTACACCCCCAAGGAAGTAGCACAAATAGCTCTTTAATTTTAAAGACTCCATAACCCAATAGTTAAAGGCACTAATTACTTGCATTGGAGAAATAAAATCATTGCAATTGGGATACATAGAATTATGAGATATTGGAATTGTCTAAGTTGGGATCTTTTCTATATGCTTTAAGCTTGCTAAATCCTCTAGGGTGTCTAGATTGGTCAAGTGGATTTTAAGCTATAGCTAAGTAAAATATACAGCCATTAGGGTTGAAACAAATCATATTATATCTTTATTTTAACTTTCATTTTAACCATGGGAATTTTCTAGTAAACCATTTTTATCATTCTACTGCTAATTGGTGAACTTTTTGTCGGATTACTCGCTTGTTTTCGTGGTTAAAACTTGTTGTTGTAGAAAATATTTGTTACAACCACTTGGATGTTACAAAAATACTCTAAAAACATAATATAACAAACCTATAAAAACCACTAAATCTTGTGCTAAAGTATTGGGGATTACTATATATGTTTTATGCTTCATCTTTGAACAAATCTTTGATGCGTTAAGTGGTTAAATATACAATAATTGGTTATTTTCTTTGTTGATATATAATCTTGTTCACCAATGTATTTAGGGACAACAAGATTAAATTGATTTTCCACTTAACTTTGAGCTTGTACACTTGTATCTTCTTGTTCTCGGGGAGGTACAACCATCTTCCACAGGTACTCATGCACTTGGAAATCATAAACCAACATCAAGACTCGTTTTCAAGCCATATTCCACTTAGTACTTTGACCTATAGGAGTAGCACTTCCATAATATCACTTATTGGTTGTGGAGCCTTATTATCTTCCTAATTCATATGTAGGTCAAAGAAATTTTAGGATACACAATTCATGCCCCCCCAACCATGAGGGGGCTGAAAGTTATGTTTTTAAATGCAATTCAAATATTGTAATTTCATAGCCAATCTAGACCGTTCATTATAAGGTCACAAATCTAACGATATAAGTTATGTTAGGGTTTTTTTCCATAGAAGGAAACCTTCTTTTATGACGGAATTGTATTGCGACAATATGTTATGGCGAATATTGTGTTCTGAGAGAGGAGATTGTGAGAGAAAGAAGAGGAAGTTACAACAAGTGTGTTATAGGTTGTATCCCTTCATTTTGTTGGATAATAAAAATGAAGGACCTAGAAATTTCTCTAGTGGACATAACCCACACTGGGTGAACCACGTATATATGTGTCTCTATTGTATTGTGTATAGTCTGTGTTTTATTTTCACATTTGTTTTATTTTATTGCTTTACGATCTTGTTTTTTATAACAACTAGTATCAAAGCAAAATGTAACTCATAGGAAAAGAGGGTTCCTGGTTCGAGTGAGAGCAATGGAGGAAGATATAAATTTTAGGGTCGAGAAATTTAACGACTAAATATACCAGTTATGGAAGATGCATATGGAATATTATTTATATCATAAGGATCTTTACCTACTGTTGGATGGAAAAGAAAAAAAGTCAACAAGTATGACAGATGCATAATGATAAATTCTTGATAGAAAGGTATCGGGAACGATACGATTGAGCCTAATAGTGTCGATGGCTTTCAATATTTCAACATAAAAGACAATGAATGATATAATGGATGTATTGGCTAAACTATATGAAAAACCCTAGGTATCCAATAAGGTATTTCTAATGAAGCGATTATTTAATATGAAGATGTTAGAAGGTGGGTTTTTGCTGATCATTTAAATGAATTTCATATGATTACTAATCAACTAAGTTTTGTAAAAGTGGACTTTGATGATGAGGTCAGGGCTCCTCTAATATTATGCTCATTTTTCAGAAAGATGGTATGGCATGGTCATGGTTGTAAGTAACTCAATCTCTAGTTCAAACACTCTAAAATTTGATGATGTTGTTGGTGTTATCCTTAGAGAGGAAATGTGACTGAAAAGCACAGGTGAGACATCAGGTAATGCGTTGACCATGGAGAATAGGTGAAGACAGAAGATAGAAGAAAGGGCTTAGGGAATTGTGGGAATTATAGGAAGAACAGATCCAAATCCAGACTAGGAAAGGTAGAGTGTTGGAATTGTGGGAAGAAAGGACATATGAAGAAAGATTGCAGAGCTCCAAAGAAGCAAAGAGATGGACAACAAGAGAAAAATTTGGAAGCAAATGTAACATGTGATGTGTTACAAGATGCTTTGATTCTTTCTGTAGATAATATTTTTGAGTCTTGGGTAGTAGATTTAGGGGATTCATTTCATGCCACACCCCATAGGAAACATTTTCAAGATTATGTTCAAGGTGATTTTGGACAGGTTCATTTGGGTGATGATGCACCATGAAAAATTGTTGGAATGCACAAGGTACACATAAAGTAAAAGGATGGAAACCAATGGCTGTTGAAAAAGGTAAGACATGTTCCAAATCTAATAAAAAATATGATTTCAACGGGGCAGTTAGCAAGTGAAGGTTGTATATCTACATTTACAGATAAAGCGTGGAAGGTCACCAAATGATCAATGGTGATAGCAAAAGGAGAGAAGGTAGGTACATTATATTTATGTATTCGTAATACCAACTCTTCTATATATTTAGCTTCTACAAGACTAGATATAGCATTGTGGCATCATAGGCTTGGACAGATGAGTGAAAAAGGGATGCATATACTTCAAAAAATAAATTTGTTGCTAGATATTAAACAAATTGATTTGGATTTATGTGAGCACTTTGTTTATGGAAAATATAAGAGAGTCAGATTTATCAGAGTTGGAAAGGAAAATAAAAGTGAAAGGTTAGAGCTTGTGCATACAAATGTACGGGGACCAACTCATGTATCATCTCTTAGTGGATCTCGTCATTATGTCACTTTTATTGATGATGCAAATAGAAAAACTTGGGTTTATTGCATTCGACACAAATATGATGTTTTTGACACTTTTAAGAAATGGAAAGATTTGGTTGAGAATGAGACAGGAAAAATGTTAAAGTATCTCAGATTAGACAATGGAGGTGAATATTGCAGCAAGGAGTTTGATGATTACTATTGATACCATGGGTTTCGTAGAGAGAAGATAGTTCCAGGAACACCACAAGAAAATGGTGTGTCAGAAAGGATGAACAAGACAATAATGGAGCGCGCTAGGAGTATGATATTGCATGCTAGGTTGTCCTTACAGTTTTGGGAAAATGTTGTAGATATTGGTGTTTACTTAATAAACATAGGACCTTCAATCTCTTTAGATGGTAACATTCCATAGGAGGCATGGACAGGAAAAAAGGTAAACTTTTCATTTATGAATACTTTTGGTTGTGAATCATTTGTCCATATTGACAAAGAAAATAGAACAAAGCTTGAGGAAAAATCCAAGAAGTGTGCCTTTATTGGATACAATGTTAATGAGTTTGGTTATTTCTTATGGGATTATGAAAATCACAAAATAATTAGGAGTATAGATGTCATATTCAATGAGAAGGTCATGTACAAAGATCAGTTTCAGGGAAAAAAATAGGAAAAAGAAAAACCAGAATACACAATGCTTGATGAGATCACTGGAAAAAAAATTCCAAAGGTACCATAAAATCAAAATGTACAACATGAGCATCATGTACCTTTGACTCTTGCAAGTCTTGTTAGAGGATCTATCAGGTTAAGTAGACCCCCTGAATGATACTCTCCTTCATTGTATTATTTATTGTTGACTGACTCTGGTGAACTAGAAAGTTATGAAGAGGCAATGCAGATAGACACTAAAAAGAAGTGGGAGTAAGGCGTGAAAGAGGAAATGGATTCCTTGGTAAATAACTAGACTTTGGACCTGGTTCAGTTTCCTGTAGGAAAAAGAGCAATGCAAAATAAATGGGTTTACAGGTTGAAGGAATAAGATGGAGGTAAAAAGTGGTACAAGGCTAGACTTGTTGTAAAGGGTTTTGCACAAAATAAAGGTATAGATTTTGATGAAATATTTTATCATGTGGTTAAAATGACTTCAATTAGGACTATTTTAAGTCTTGTGGCCGTAGAAGATTTGCATCTTGAACAATTAGATGTAAATGCAACTTTTCTCCATAGGGATTTTGAGGAAGATATTTATATGCAACAACCATAGGGGTATAAGGTCAAAGGAAAGGAGAATTTGGTATGCAAGTTGAATAAGAGCTTGTATGGCCCAAATAAAGATCTAAGGTAGTGGTATTTGAAGTTTGACAAGTTTATGATAGAACAAGGTTATAATAGATGTCATTATGATCATTGTGTTTAATTTAAAAGACTAGAAAATGGAAGCTATATTATCTTGCTATTGTATGTAGATGCCATGCTTTTTGCAAAATATAAATGTGTTCAAGAAAAAATTAACTAATTCATTTGCGATGAAGGATTTAGGTGTTGCAAAGAAAATCCTTGGTATGAGAATAACAAGAGACATGAAAAATTTCAAACTAACATTGTCTTAGGGTGAATACATAGAGAAGGTGTTGGAGAGGTTTATAATGAAGAATGCAAAAATAGCGAGTAAACCTTTGGCATACCAATTCAAATCAACCAAGGAAATGTGTCCCAAGACATAGGAACAGATAAAATACATTTCCAGGGTCCCTTATTCATCAACAATTGGCATATTTATGTATTCTATGGTGTGCACAAGACCAGATATTGCACTTGCAGTGGGATTTGTGAGCAGGTATATGAAAAATCCAAGTAAAGAACATTGGGAGGCAATAAAGTGGATTCCCATGTATCTAAGAGGTACTAGTACTCATGCATTATGTTTTGGAGGTTCAAACATTGTTCTATAGGGATATGTTGATTAAGATATAATAGGTGATAAGGATAACATGAGGAGCACCATAGGGCCTGTTTTTATTGTAGGTGGAACAACAATAAGTTGTATTTCAAAAATGCAAAAGGTTGTTGCACTCTCAACAACATAAGTAGAGTATGTTGTTGCTACAGAGGATAGTAAAGAGATGAATTGGTTACATAGGTTTATGGAGGAATTGGGAAAGAAGTAGGAGAATAGCAGGTTGTACTGTGACAATGAGATAATAGGTTGTACTGTGACAGTGAGAGTGTCATTCATATTGTAAAGAACTCAGCCTTCCATTCTAAGACTAAGCATATATAACTTAGATACAATTTCATATGATTCGTCTTGGAAGATGAGCATTTGAAGTTGGAAAATATACATAGTAAGCCATAATCATGCAGACATGGTAACAAAGGTAGTAACTAGGGAGAAACTGAGTTCTTGCTCAGTTTCATCTCTCCTTCAAGCATGAAGGTGAAGATGAGAAATTTTCCAGGTCTAAGGTGATCATAGTCCAGCAGGTACAACAACAATGGATTTGTTGTGATCAGTCTCCAAGTGGGAGATTGTTGGTTGTGAAGCCTAATTATCTTCCTAATTCATATGTAGGTCAAAGTAACTGTAGGATACATAATTCATGCCCCCCCCCGACCATGAGGGGGGCGATTTTTTTTTTGTTTTTTTCAATTCAAATATTGTAATTTCATAGTCAATCTAGACCATTCATTATAACGTCGCAGATTTGACAGTAGAAGTTATGCTAGGGTTTTTTTTTCCTAGAAGGTGTTGGGTATGTGTTATATTCTTTGCATGACTAGAATTAGTGCCTTCTGTGCTGTGCCAGGAGTGTAGGTTCGGGGGCACAACCCTTAAGATTTTTTTTTTTTGCCTCAGGAAACATGTCGCTTTTTGCCTTGTTTTTCGTGTCACCTCGATTTTTGTGTCCATTGTTGGGAAATTTTTTGGCACATGGTTTTTTCCGATGGTTTTCTATTTCCAGTTAAGAAATTAGGGTTGTTGACTAATCCAGGTCACTGGGTTAGGGTTTTGGATAACACTGACTCCTATATGTATATTGTATTGTAAACAATGTATCACTATGAATGAATATAGAATATGTTGGTTTTCCAGGGGAAAAATATCTGTGTAATGTGTGTATTTTCCATTGTATCTTTTTTGTTCTTTTATGGAAAATTTGTTTGCAGTAAAATATTGTACAAGGTTAAAATCTACATTTGGTATCAGAGATTTGTTGGCTTCAAGGGGATGCCTTTGTGGTCAAGGGTTTGGATCGAGACTATGATAAGCCTTGTTACAGTGGGATATTCATAGTATTGATTTTTAAGGTGAAAAGAAATAGAAAGCAGTTTAAAAATGGAGATCAAGAAGTTTAATGGGCAAAGTTTTGAGTTGTGGAAGCTCAATATGGAAGACTTGTTGGTGGATATAGATCAGTGGATCGCAATGGATCCAAGTACTACACCTACTTGAACTTCAACAAATGACTGGAAAAAGTTGGATCGAAAGGCGAAGAGAAAAATCCGACTGTGTCTCTTAGATTCAATATTACTGAATGTGACAGAGGAAGCTACAACCAAAGATTTATGGGATAATTTGGGGAAGTTGTATTAGTCTAATTCCATAGTAAATAAACTATTCCTGAGAAATAAGTTGTATAACATGAGGATAAGATATGGAGACTTGGTGGCAAAGCATTTGAACGCCTTCAATACCATGGTAAGTCAGTTAGTATCTATTGAGATTAAAATTTCAGATGAAGATAAGTGTATCAATTTACTGTGCTCTTTACCAAACTCCCAGGATAGTATTGTTTTCCCCATAGATAGTAATACAATTGCCTTGAAGTTTGATGAAGTGGTATCATCCTTGTTGTCAGAGGAGATGAAATGGAAGAACATGGAAGGACAGAGCATAGATGCATTATTTGCAAGAGGACACTCCCAGGAAAGAAATAGATCTAAGTCCTCAAGTGGGAGATCTAAGTCTAAGGGAATATATAAGTCTCCCAGAAATGTTATAAAGGTATGTTGGAGATGTGGAAAAGAAGGGCACTACAAGAAGTAGTGTAGATCCAAAGTTGAGAAAAAGAAGGGATCTGAAGAATCTCCTTCTACAGAAGAAAATACCTTCAAGGAAGAAGAAGGGGATGTGTACTTGGCTTCTTCAAGAACACATGTAGATCATGAGGCATGGTTGGTTGACTTGGGTGCATCTTTTCATATGACTTCCCACAAGGAGTGGTTTTGTGAATATGAAAGGTATGATGGAGGTATTGTTTTCTTAGGTGATGAATCGACAACCAAAATCATAGGTTGAGGAAAATTCAAGTTGAGGCCCATATATGGAAGGATTAGAACACTACATGGTGTTCTTCACATCCCAGGATTGGTCAAAATTTTGTTTTTTGTAAGAAAAATGAACGATTCAGGGGTAAAAACAATATTTGAAAAGGAAACCTGGAAGATGGTACGAGGAGAAATCATGATAGTGAAGGGAGTTTGGTTTGAAACTCTATATAAGTTGGAAGGAAGAACTATTAGTGATGTGTTTAATAGTTTCATTGTTCATTATATTGGAGTTGAAGGAGAAATAACTCCTACAGTCTCTCGAGAAAAGATTATGATGTGGCATTAAAGATTGGGGCATATCGAAGAGAAGGGTCTTTGATTACTACATGGTAAAGGTATGGTTGAATGTATGTCTAACTTCTCTCTAGATTTTTATTTATGTGAACATTGTGTATATGGGAAGCAGAATCGGGTAAGATTCCCCTCTTGTGCAACGAGGGAAGAAGGAATTTTACAGCTAGTTCACAATGATGTGTTTGGACCTATGCCAGTTCCATCATTGGGAAAATATGTGTACTATGTCTCATTTATAGATGACTTCTCGAGGAATACTTAGATATATTTCCTTAGGAAGAAATCTAAATTCTTTGACAATTTTAAATATTTTAAGGCTCTTGGTGAGAATCAAACAGAGAAAATAATTAAGGTGTTGATGACAGATAATCGCAGAGAGTTCCATGGGAATGAATTTGAATAATTCTATAAAAGGAACAATATAGCAAGGAAAAATAATACTCCATATACACCTCAACATAATGGAGTTGCAGAAAGGATGAACAAGACGCTCATGAAAAAATCAAGGTGCATGCTCAATGATGTCGGGTTAAATGATTCTGGGTAGAGGCAGTGGGTACTTCATGTCACCTAGTCAATAGATCACCCTCATCAGCGCTGGATGACAAGACTCCATAAGAGGTATGGATTGGTAAGAAACTCTTGGACACACCTACCACACTTAGAAGTGGGGGTGAACGAGTGTGGGGATCTTTTTCCCAAAACTTCCCTCTTACACAAAAACTCCTTAGTTAACACTCAAAATTTTCTCATTACTCATTGTTGTCATTTATAATCAGTTAGATGTGAATACATATCAGCAACATATCATCAACAAATCATCTACACAAGGAACACAAAGAACACAATATGTATGTACAATTTTTATTTTTATTATGGACATCAATCTAGGGTTTTTTTAGAAACAACTGAATAGAGTAAAACTCTACAAGAGCACCAGCTCTATATGCAAGACTCAACTTACATTCTCAGGACCAACTGAGATGAGGCAACAATCCTCAACATAAACAAGTGCATCAACCATGCACCAACCTGTGCCAAACAACTTGTAATCAACCTGTACCATAAACAAGTGCATCCAACCATGTACCAAGTATATACCAATAATGTGTCAAATAATCATCAACAATGACTCATCAATATGTACCAACATCATCAACTATACCCCTCATGTATGTTCCAACTCATCAACTGCTTGTCTCAACCATGACTAGTTTTGGATTAGTCAACAACCCCAACTTGAAATAATCATAACTTTGTACCTACAATGAATAAAGATATGAAACTGATATACAATGTTCTTCAATGTGTTTTATGCAATTCATCCATGTTTCACTACTTGTAACCTCTCAGAAAAGGAGTTATAGCAAAAATGACATACCTTGCTAAATTCTAGCTTATTCTAGAGAGCGACCTTATAGAGAGTGCCCCGCAAGGAATATTTGTTGAATAGATATAAAACTGTTAAAAAACATACTACAGACTGTAATATAACCAACACAATTAGTCTCACTGAATTTGGATCTGTTATGAAGAAGTTATGACGTTTTTACCCGAAACACCTATTTTAGACTTGTTTCAGGACTAGCCACAAACCCTATTTTTCACGGAGTGTATCTCTGAAAATAAAACGATCCACAAGCCAAATTTTTTACCACATATACTTGTATATGTTTCCTCAATGTCATATCAATCCCACAGTATTAATCATTATATAAAAAGAGTTATAGCGAAAATGGTGATATGACCTGTAAATAACATACCTTAGAAAGCATCATGAAAAGAATTTATCCTCCCTTCAATTCCATCCCTCTTTTCTTCACCTTCCTTCTGAAATTTGGATTATATATCCTTGGTTACCTCAATCACCTATATATCTTCAATATTCTCAAGTGTTCCACACCCGAAAATGCTCAAGTAGCTCTCACAAGAAGCTCTCCATCAATACTCCAAAAGATATTCTCACAAGAAGCTCTCCATTGATCCACAAAAAGGATGATTTACAAGAGACCATTGCTATATTGTTTATACTTTCATCCTCTAGGTCACGTAACCCATTTCTAGGTCACTTAACCTATTTTCCTTGTTTTAGGGTTAACCACTTTCCATAAATAGAAAATTCTCCAATAATTTATCATTTAAATATTCATTCTTGATTTTGTCACCTTGCTTTATCATTTCTTCATTTTGTCACTTCTCTTGATTATTTAAATAATCCACCTTGACTTTGTCACCTTAATTTATCATTTAAATAATGATTTCTTCTTTTAGGTCACTTAACCCATTTCTAGGTCACTTAACCTATTTTCCTTATTTTTAGGGTTAAC